>APFE030250544.1:1790-46090 GCA_000404065.3 Pinus taeda | reverse complement strand
AAAAAATGTGTTATATTTAGGTGAAACCTATGGGCAAAATACTATGGGCCAAATACCATGGGCTAGATTATTATTAATACCATGCAAAAAAACATTATTAACCCTAATATTGGTATTAATAAAAATAAAAATGGCATATGGTATTGACCCATGGTATTCACGTGGAGTGTAGCCTATTTGAATGGGTTAATTAAACGAGCATAGATCCATCTTTACTCTGGATCTATGTCTACTAAGTCCCGGGAGGGATCAAATATCGTGATATAGCATAGAGGGAAAAAATATTTGATCCCTCTCAGGGCTTGGTGGATCAAGAGTAAAAATGGATATTGTAATTTAATGTATGTTAAACATTTTAACTTGGTTAAAATAAAAAATTAAATAAATTATTAATTTTATAATTTTTTATAAATTTTTATAAATTACTAGTAGTAATTTTTAAGATCCATCTTTATGATAACCCATGGTATTGACCCACCGTAATACCATGGTATTCATGTGAGCATAGAATATTTAAAGGGGAAACTCTATCATCTTAAATACAACTTAATTTTGGGTCTACGAAGTGCTCAAAGGGATAAATAGATTTCATGCCCCTAAGAGTGGTAGATGTGGAGTTCACATGGATATAGGTTGGTTTTTATGATAATGAAGATATTAAATAGACTTAAAATACCAATATCTCCATTAATATTGGTTTTTAAGTTTTTCTGATTTAACAAAAAAATTCAAAACAATTAAACCTTATCACTCTTTTTGCATCAAAGATTATCAAAGATTTATCACCATTTTTCATACATTTTCAATATGATATCTTCTTGAAAAAGTTTAGGTACTGATGTTGGATTAGTTGTTTGAAAAATAAGTTTGTTTGTACAACCTTTCATCTTTTGTGCTATTCTTAGTTTGTCCTAATGATTTGTAGGGTTTGGAGTCACTGCACCATGTTTTCCTAAAAGGTGGAGATTGTTCACCAAAAAGGAAATTAATCTACATGTTATAACCCTGTTAAAAAAAGTGAGACCTATGAGGGTAGTGAATTATGCTAATAACCAATTTAGATTGGGAGAGACATAATTAAATTTTATTATTTAACTGAAGATTTCCAATTAAAATAATAATAAATCTACATGTATATATTCATATATTTATAGGAAGGTCTCTCACAATGGTCACTTCTTTCAATTAGATCCCCTTCAAGCTTTTGGGATACCTAATACTTTCTTATATAATATAGTTGGAGCTTGCTACTTGTTGGCATGTTGGGGTAAACAAACTTGATGTGTTTTTTTTTATCTCGCAGTTGGAGTCTATGGAATAAGAAAGAAATTTGGTAACTTGAAAAAAGTAGTAGCCTGACAAAAGTTTTAGAGAAAATATTAATCTCTCCTACCTTGATAGAACGCGTTGTCAATATCAACACCTACAAGAACTTTGTTGTGGAATATTATCAAAACTAGTAGAAGGATATGAAAGAGTGTATTGTATGAAACTTGACAGACACGGGAACTGAAACTTGGAACATTGTTTGTAGGAAGAGAAAATTATGTTTATTTTTTCCAAACATGTATGTTAGTATATTACAGTTTAATGAATATGTTTTCTCATTATCATATATGGTTTCATACTTTAACAAAACATTCGCCAAGACATCGCAATGTTTCATTATTCAGTAAACGATTTGCCAAGATCTTACAAGATTTTATAATTCAGTGAAAGATTCTCCATCACTATAGAAGATAATATAATCTGGTGAGAGATTCGCCAAAAGAATTATATATAGATATTATATTATTTATAAAATTGCCTCCCATTTTTCCTATGTATCATGGGGATTAGCCCATTTATTATACATATAAATTTAGGGTGGTTCTTAAAATTTTCTGTGGACTCAACATATCCATGGATGGTGTCAACCCATATTCCCTCTAAAACACCAACTATTATGTATGGCATGTAGTAGTGATGAATAATAATATCCCCCCTTGGTTTTCTGTGAGAATGAACATCTTATGTTGGCTCTCATAGTCCCTGGTAGAAGGCAAGTGAATAATATAGATGTCTACTTAAAACAAACAATAAATGAATTCAAGGAATAATTGGAAGGGATACATGTATATGATGTATCAAGACCCATCATAATAGAGAGGATTTTTATGTTGTATGGCATATGTTCTTACACCATACATGCTTATCCAAGCTTATGAGTTTGCTCTAGTAAATTACATTCTTATTGATTTGTTTAGTAACAATATTGTTTCACATAATAATTTAATTCATTGCAATTGTTCAGATATTCATGGTCACTAACATATCAATCTACATATAATAATTTAGCATGTCTTGTAATAAAAGGGTATCATGGAAGTAAATGTTGTGGAACTTCTCGAAACGCTAGGTAATCTGACCACCTACGAAAGACAATGTATTATTTCTCTAGGTCATTCTTTCCATAAGAACACCCTTACGGAAGATCAACATCCACTTTCAATGGTTAATTAGAGAGAACCCAAAGGCCTGAAATAATGACACCAAATGAATAGCTTGGAGAATATGAGAGATAGAAGGAGGAGGAGTTTGTAGAAATGTTTGATTCAAATGGGAAGCCTATGTTCAATGATACAAAATTCTTCAACAACTATGTCAAGAAATTGCCAATTGGAATGAAAAGGAAATATGTTTTTTATGAGCTCCATACTGGGAGCATCTTAAGATTGCCCACTTACTAGATCCCATGCCGATATTTAAAAATGTTTCATCTCATTTATGGAGAGACATATCATCGAAATAAGGTGACACATTGGCTATTTGGAGAGATATTATTTCTTCAAAAACTAGAAAGAAACATTGGCTAAGACAAGAAAATAGAGGAAAGGTTGGTCCCTCTTAGTCTTTCAGGAAGGTGATGTGGCATGGATTTTATAGAAAGATGATCTTTCTTTGGAAAAGAGAGTTATAATGAGTGTGAGGGTGCCCTCTTTATGTGGGTCTTCACGGTGACATTGCTTCAATATGGAAGATGATTTGTTAGGGTTGAAATCACATGACCATTTGAACCTCCTAAGAGTACATAAGTCAAAAACATGGTTTTATTATTTATTTTTATTTTTATGTAATGAGATATTTTATAATTATTTTTTGCATAATGTACTATTTTCTATGTATTGTTATTATCCTTTTCTTTTGCATGGGTGTGTTAACCATGACTTCCCCCAAGACCTATGATATTCTATATCTAAATTATCCGCATTTATATGTTCAATCACATCAAAGGAGACTCATATGGTTAGCATTCTATGGTGGCATCAAGAGATAGATGGGATTGTTTGTATGTTTGAGAAGGAGCTACCGACGCGTTTTAGGGACTTGTGGGTTTCTTCTTCTAATTAATCTAGTATATAAGGTTGAATTAGTTAGGGTCATTTTCTGTCATTGAATGTTCTTCTTAGAGAGGTACATGAAGAAATTGAAAAGGTCAGTTCAAAAAAGGGAAACACTTGAGGGGTTTATGGTAAAGAGGTATATATCGTATGAGTCTTTGTATTATACCAGTGAGTACATCAAGCAAATCGACAACACACTAGGTGTGATGATTTGGGATGACAAAAGGGATGAAGACAAAAGAGAAGGGGAGCTTCATGAAATGCATGGAAAGAGGCGCAAGACAAAGAGTAAGTGTAGGCTTATCATTTGTGAAATTACCACATAGTAACTATTCACACTTAACTTCATATCAATGGATATTTTGTTCTCATACATACTATATATCTTGGTTTTATTTGATCATCAATGAATTCAGAAAGTCAAGCCCTCAACAAATTCATTATTTATGATATGGTAGCTACATAGCCATGGGTTGCATTGTACAAAGAGAAGAGGTGGAAATTGAGTAGAAATAGGAAAGAATTAAAGTGGTTGAATGATAGAAGCATGCGTTATCCTAATAATTTAAAATAAAATATGTGAATGACATGTCCTAAAACTTAGGTTGTTGACCAAGTTAGAGAGAAATATTGTGCATCTGGTCATTACTCGTGTGCTGAAGAGGATGCACTAACCATAGTCTTCAGGAACAGAAGGTGTACCCATAGTTAGTCCAGATATCCAGGCACATGATGCAATAACTATGGGTACTTTCAGGAACAAGATGTTGATCTAGGTGCATCATTAAAGTGGGCTTCTCTTCGTTTCAATGTGTTATTTTTAGGTGCAAGAGGTGACACACCCTTGATTAGAATAATGTAAAGGAATATCATGAAATTGGGTTGATATCTATCAACTCTAGAAGGATGTGGCATTAAGCTAGGGAGCCTTATGATTTCCCATAACACAACAACCGATTGTTATTTTAGCCAAATGTTGCATAGGGATTGGTGGTTCGTATTAAGACACAACCCTAGATCAAAACATATTTTTGAGAACAACAGTGTTATCATGCCAAGCGATGAATGTAATCAGGGTGATGACAATGGAGAGTGATATGTACTTGTTATTTCATCATTTATACTATTGTTGTATGTTTTTGCTTTCATTATTTCTCTAATTATATTATTTTTTAGTCACCTTTTTGACATTTTATAACATAATTGGTAAGATTCACAAACATTTTTTAATTTTTTTTTGCTATGGAAACATTTTTACAGTACTTAAAACTAATTATTTCCAATTGTGTACTTATTTCCAATTGTGTACATTATCTATGATAATAAGGATTCAAAGTCACAAATCTTCGCAAATAGGAACATAACAAGCACACCAAATTTGTGATGGTGATTAAGGAGCATTTGTTTGGCCTTCAAATAGACTAGGTGATGCATTTTTGTCTCATATTTAGATTATTTGAAATAAATATATATATTTCTATGTGTTTTTAACTAAATTATTTAAAATAGACATGCCTTTATCATTGTAACATGATGTATTATTAGCTAGGAGAAATGTGAAAAACATGAATTTTAGTGACTATATCATGATCAATATGTGGAAAAAATAGTATTTTATGAGTTGTTTATTAATAAATAATCAAATATATTATTTTTCAAAAGTTCAAATCTAATTTATTGTCATTTTTGTATTATTTAACTCATTTTATTATTTAACTTATTTTTTATTATTAAAAAGAGTTAAGGGAGAACTTCCAATAGAAGAAATCTCCAACTACAAGTAACTTCACATGAAGCCTTATCATGCTACATTTCTTGATCCTCATATTTAGAGAGAGAAATTTATATTTTAAATTGGTAAATATTCAATTCCAATTGCTTGAAAATCTCATAACTTTAGCAATAAATTAAATTTTATAGAAATATAATTTTAAAGTTATATTAAATATAAATTAATTCAAGGAGAGATGTTGTGAAACAACGTTACATTTAAAAATAATAATATAATTATTTAACTTAACAAATTAAAAATAGTAATAAGAAAAGAAATTAATGTATCCAATAATTACAATACTTAAATTTATTCCTTAATCTTATATAACTTTGTATATAGATATAATGTAACAAAAAGTAAAATAGAGGAAGAAAAGTAATGAGTAAGAAAATATAATTTATATTTTAGTACGAGGAAATGCAAATTTTTCGCATGATAAGAAACAATATTATTGATATTACATTGTGTATTCATCCTATGCTCCATTTACATGTGATATTTAAAATAAAGATATATTTATAAAATATCATATTTTAATGACAACCATAAGTAAAATATTTTAATGTCCATATTAAATACATTGATTTTGTAGATACTTTATATAGAGAAAAGTAAAGTAATTTAAATTGAAAATTTTCTTATATTTTCACTTTAGTACAAAAGATTGAGATAATTCTTATTCCATTAAAAGTTGCTTTTTAATTCAATGTATGAGGGATATCTGTAAAATTTTCAATTTTTTATATGGATTTGATGTCATGTTTTACAAAATATTAATAATAAAAATTATTAAATGTATACATACAAAAAAATATTATGAGGGGACATATATTAACATTTTAATGTGGAAAATGTGAATTATAAATAAAATATTTGAATGTCAACAACATATATATTATACCTACCAGATTAAATCCATATCAGCCTATTATAACAACATAATTTTACAATCATAGTTTTAAAAATACTAAAATTTGTAATATATAAAATTATCTTTCCATTTTTTTAAATAAGTGGTTTTGCATGCAATTTCATATATAAAATTTTGATATAAGTTCACCAATACATAATCTATAATAAATATTATTTCGTAAAAATAATAGTTATGATCTTAACCATCTAATAACCATAAATATCATCTAAGATACACATTCTAATTCACTAACATCATCTAATTATATATACCTCTAGGACATATAAATGTCATTATCTAGCACACAAATATAATAATTTAACACAACATTAGCATCATGATGACATCTAACAAGACACACACATTCTAATCTAACACCATCACCACACACATCCTTAAATTAATATAAATCTCATGTCAAATAACTACTATATTCACATAGACATCTATCTACAAATGAACATATCTAACATGAGCTAACAATATACACATCAACACAAACATATAAATTATGTACCTAAACAAAAAAAAAATCACCATATATATATATATATATATATATATATATATAATATATATATATATAGACACACACACACACACACACACACACAAGTCAAATAACTATATCAAGTCACATAAGTGCAATCAAATTTCCAATAAAATGGATCTATTGTCTGGTTGGTCTACAATAGAAGACAATGGATGGTCATTTATTACATGATCAATGTTTGTCGACCTCACCTAAGGTGGAGAAGGAGGTGGTTGGTGTCCATGAGTAGAAGATGATGGATGGTCAACTATGTCTGTGCCTTGAATGCGGTCTAGAAAAATCTAAGGAAGAGGAAGAGGTGGCCGGTCTAGTCTATCAAATATGAGGCACATCCTCTAGCTCTGTAATCTCATTATTAGGTGACTGACGAGAAGTTGTAATACTAGAAGAATCATTGACACCTTTATGACCATGATCTGATGGGGTGGTACTACCATAAGTATCATGTGATCACCACCCTCGTCATCATGATCGTCATCATCACTTTGATCATCATATTCACCACCCTCACCTGATGTATATGTCGCTGCATGATGCTACCATTTATCCCTCATCACTATCATTACCCTACTAGATCTGATGATATGCTTCATAAAAGACATCATCTCCCACATAAAATCCCTACATAGACCCATGAAACTAGGATCCACAGTGATATCTTGAGGCCACGAAGGGAAGACTTTCGTATAAAATGAAAATTTGGCCAGTCTATCGCAATAGTCCATCTTAACTTGCAGACTAGGTCTATGGCCCCAGATGCCCATGCCCCCTTGAGTATGTGCCACACATTCTATGACCTCGCTTGTCTCCTCATCTCCTGCAAGATTCGGTGGGTAAGGAGGCACATCCCCATCGAATGTGCCGATATATAAAAAATATATAGTACAGATAAATAATTATATAATTATATTAAATAATTTAACAAAACAAGCTAAGTAACCTATTAGAATCAATTTTATTCTAATTCATCAAAATACGAAAAGGAAACTAGTTGATTAATTTAAAGAAAACACTAATATTACCTTTATCTTATGGAGGCTCATCTCCTCTCAAGAATATGTTGTGACACCATATCCAATCCATCCCTATGTATGAAAAGGAAAATGTGACAAATGCATGGTCATCCTCACTAGCCAGTAACGTAAGTGCCTCGTGAGAAATCTTAGGTGGAAACTCAGTAGGCCCCTCTTAGGCATCAACTTCCCCCACATGTGCATTTGGAACTCAATGATTGACCTAAGAGGGTGATGAACAAATGCAAACCTCGTCTCTGGAAACTCGCCAAAAAATAAATAAAAAATCCTCGAAGTGAAAGGGAAGGTATCCCTCCCATGTCTCAATGCACAACATCTATCTAAAGTGATGCAAAAATGACCTCAAAAAAATTGTAGACCATCTGATGTGACATGGAACCTTAATCAAAGGATCAACATAATACAAAAGAGGGAAACTAATGCATTACCCATCACTACTAGAGTATGCAATGGTAGTGACTAATAAAGAGAGGCACCTAACTTCCTTTGCAAAAAAATAAGAAATTCATAGTTGTCCACCACGAACCTAAAAACATAATGGATGGACTGCATGAGGCCCGAAATATCTTAGACTATACAAAATATGACTCTTAGCTACAACCCCATGTGGGAGATCAAAAAACTGGGGAAAATCCTCCCATCATAGATAAGACAGTGACAAAGTATATGTCCTCCTTATTGGGCCTATACGACACCCTAGGACTAACATGGAAATCATGTGCTTTGACATTCTGTTGGTAGATCTGATGTACCAAAAACACAGAGTGTGCCTTAAGAGATGCAGCCTCCTCATCGTACTTGAACAAGCCTACATTCCTCAAGAGTGGGCTTGACTTGTTGTAGTAATATGGCAAGGGTATACATCCCTCACCCTCTTTCTAGCAAGCCATTTTGGGATCGTATTATATGGGTCTACCTGTTGCTCCTACTCTTACTGTTGCTTCCCCTACTGATGTCTCTACTACATGATTGACATATAAAATACTTCAGCCTCATACATAAAATACAATTTTTTTGTATATTAAATGAAACATGTATGTATAGATATCGAAACATATCTTCAAAATAAAAAAAAATAAAAAAATTACTGATGTGCACAAAACACAGTCATGTACTGATGACGGTGCACGTTCAACTAAAACTGCACTACTATTGGTGCACACATAAGTATGATGCACTATTGTTGGTGAAGAAATTTAACTTTTCATAGTGGTGAAAAAAACTTGTGCACCAGTGCACACATATAGCCTTTTGGCAACCCTGTAAATTTACAGGGTGCACTGCTATCGGTGGAAGCCAGACGTATCGAATGCACTGTGTAGTGAAAAAAATTTGAAAAACAATGGAAAATTTAGCTTAATTTACAATTCTAATCTTCTAAAAAATAAATTACAAACAAACATAGACATTATCTAGATATTTTGTCTTCGGGTAGGCATTATGGACACATAATGGAGAAAAAACAAATTTTAGCATAGTTTGAAAAAATTGAAAACTCAAATAATGAGCACGGGATGGAAGGATGGTGGGCAAGAGAAGCACCAACATTAGGGTGCTTTCATGTGGCAAGAGTGGCACTGATGCTTTCGATCTCTCCCACACTGTATATTGTAAAATGAAAATTACACTTGGTCGAACATAAGGGTTGGATGAGTTTCCCTTCCAGATGGTGTCAGAAAAACCCCCTTGATGTATTCTGAAAGAGAAATTATTGGGAGATTTACTAGTATGTGGCCTTCTCTCAAGTCTATAAAGATTTGGATAAAGAAAACTTGGTCTCCTATGATTACTGGTGAAATCTCTCTCTCTCTCTCTGTTGTTGGCAATGGATTTTTTATCTTTTTTTTTTTAACTCTAAATAGATAAGGAGGTTATCTTCCACAACAAATCATATTTCTTTGGCTCCAGAGGAATGTACCTTAACAAATGGACTTTAGATTTCAATAAAAATGAGGAAATTCCTACTACCACCCCCATTTGGGTCGATCTCGCTCATCTCACCATCTCCTGCTAGAGCGACAATTGGCTTCGGGCTATTGCAATGATGTTGGGAAATATTTAGATAAGGCTTAACCAAAGGCTCCCAGTTTGCCTCTGCTAAAATTTACATGGAAGTGGACTTGCAAAAAGGACTTCCAACTAAAATCAATCAAAAATTGGGTGAATGAAAGTGGATACACGTATTATATTATAAACAAATACCATTCAAATGTAGACATTGCCACGATTATGGTCACTTTGACAGAGACTATCCTGAAAATAGAAATGAAAAAATTGTGGAAGCTTAGGCTACATAGGAAGAACATTAGAAACAACCTAAGAAATATTTGAAAGGTAAAGGAGCACTGCCAAAAGATCGGAACCCCAAAATTCCCATCATGGCTCTTTCCTCTTTGAATGAATTCAAAGTTCTTAGTGAAGAGGAAGTGGAAGCGAAAGCATCTCCCCAGCTTATTGAGGTGGAGACACAGGAAGGAGAAGAAGGAGAAGTAGTGGAAAACACCCTGAAAGAAGAAGGAGATGAAGCCCCACAGTTAGTACCTATTCTCAAAGCTCCCTAGAGGAGTATGCTTAAAGGCCAGAATCGTGTGATAACACACAACTTGTCCTAAACTCTAAACTGGGATGACGAGAGTAGTATCCAGGAAAAAGACTCCAATGACAAAGTGGGAAGGCCAAACAAAAGGACTCAAATAGAATGAGAAGTAGAAATAAACAAGAAGCCAAGGAATCAAATAATTATTTCAAACATTCTTAAAGGGAAAAAACCACATAGTGATGGTAAAGATGGTGGTCGCTCTTCCCCTACCCTTAATTTATGAAAGTTATATCTTGGAACATAAGGGGAATAGGAAACCCCACAAAAATCCTAGCAGACAAGGATTTAATCAAACAAGTTTCGTATTCACTGGTATTTCTCGAGGAGACCAAGTTAGATGAAGTGGAAGCCATGAAAGTTGTTGAATGTTTTTGAAGAGATAGATCTGGATCATCTCAACCTTCAAGGGGAGCTTTAGGAGGGCTCAGAATATTTTGGTTGAAAAATTAATTCACTCGGGTAGAGGAAATTAAGACAAAATCATAGATAATGGTTCTTTTGGAAGAAAAGGAGGTCGGGAACATAGTTCCATTCATGATCGTTTATTGGCTAGTTCGCCACTGCAATAAGGAAGATGTTTGGACCCTTTTGGAGATATTAAAGGAAAGGAACCTTCACATTAACATTGTAATGGGAGAGGACTTTAACATGGTTATGAACGCCTCAGAAAAAAGAGGTGGTTCTTCAATCTAGGACCACTTCCGAGATAGAATGAAGTCCTAGCTCATTGGGATCTAATCGATATCAAGCCCAAGTTTTCGAATTACACTTGGTCAAACATAAGGTCTGGTGTCCGTTTTATTTTTGTTGGATTAGACAGATTATTGCTCCACAAAAATTGGCTTCTTGGTGGCATTTATTGCTTCTCAAATATTGAATCCCTTGGAGACTCTGATCATCGTCCCATTATGATTTCCATGGAAAAGTTTGAAAATATTGGGACGTTACGATTTATATTTGATGGATATTGGTTCTTAGATGAAAATTTGAGAAAATTATATAACAAATATGGACGTGGAAAATCCAAGGCTCTCACAACTATCTTTGGAAGTCCAAACTGAAAAAACATCAAGACCAGACTAAAGAGATGGCTCAAAGAAAGTTATTAGCTTCCGAGGGAAAAAAGGATAGAAATAGTTCAAGAGCTAGAAGAACACTACAATATGACGGACAAAGGTCATATTGAAGAGTCACACATTTTAAAAGAAAAATACCTCTCCTCTCAGATCTTCAGTCTAAGTAGGCAGGAGAAAAATCAGTGGAGGCTCAAATCCCATAGTTTATGGTTGAAAGTTGGAGAGTCAAATACTTATTTCTTCCACAAACAAGCAATGGCTCGAGAGAATAGGAACCATATCAAGGAGATAAATGTGGTAGTTGGGTTCACATTTAGCACCACATCTAAAATTAAATAGGAAGCATTCAAACATTTGAATTGTTTACTCAATCAAGGGCACCCTTCTCTTGTTGGGGCATATGATTCCCTCTAGGACCTTCCCCAGGTTGTCTTTCCATCTCTAATATGTCTCTTTCTAATGTAATTCTTGAATATGAAGTTCTTAATTATATTTGGAAATTGGAACCTGAGAAGGCCCAAAGATGATATGGTTTCTCTATCATATTTTATCATTTATTTTGGAATGTCATTAAAAGGGATCTTATTAAAATGTTCAACCACACCAGGGTCAAAAATAAGTTGGGGCATAGAACCAATTACTCCTTCCTTGCACAAATTCCAAAAGAATCCAATCCTACCACCTTTTCCAAATTTTTGCCCATTTCTCTCTACAACTCCTATAAAATTATGATGAAAATCATTGCCAACAAAATCAAACCTTTACTTCCGTCCATTATCTATGAGAACCAGGGTGGGTTTATGTAGCATCGAAATATTCTAGACAATATCGTTTTTGTTTAGGAAGCAATGCATTCAAATAATGAATAGGGACAAGTTGGAATGGACATCAAATTAGACATGGAAAATGCATTCGATTGGTTAAATCACTCTTTCCTCTTTCTTGTCATGGAGAAACTAGGATTTAATTTTGGCTTTATATCTTGCATCAAATATTTCATTGGATCTCCTTGGATCGCTCCTCTCATAAATGGGCACCCTGGGGCCTTCTTTGTAGCTTCATGAGGAGTGCATCAATGATTCCCTCATTCTTTCCTTCTTTACATTATCATGGAATAATCTCTCAGTTGCAACCTTGAGGTTGGGAAAGTTAATCAATCTCTTCCAGGGCTTAGTGTCGCAAGAAACATTAGAGAAATCAACCACTACCAGTTTACTGATGATACCCTCCTAATTGGAGTAGCCTCCTTAGTGATTTATTCATGATTCAAAAAAAATCCTAGATGGGTTCCTTCTTCATTCCGGGGGTATGACTAGCAATTTAAAATGTTAGTTAATTGGATGGAATTCCCAAAGGGAATTTTTTAATGAAATTTGTTTTATTGTTGGGAATTTTGGTGGATATTCATCGTTATTCTTTTAAATATCTTGGGATTCCAATATTCCTAAGATAATCATCAGTGGAAGAAAGGGGAATCTTCTTCAAAGAATTAGAAATAGAGAGTATTCTTAGGGTGTTAAATGGCTCAACCTAGTAGGAAGGGTCACCTTCATTAAATCAATGCTTTCTTCTCTTCCAATTTATATTTGGGTTGGCTTCTTAGCTCCAGGATACATCAATCAAAAAATAAGTAAGTTTATCAAGAAGTTCGCATGGTAGGGAGGAAAGGGTAATGAGAAAAAATTTCATCTGGTAAATTGGAATTTGATTAAACAACCTAAGAAATTTGGACACCTGGGAACAAATGATCCTAAAATAATGAATCTAACATTGGGGGAAAATTCATCTGTGATGTAGGAGCATTCAGTGCAATGAAAATCATTGTAAATAGTAGACATAGGGGTTCATGCATTTTAGGAAATAGTTTCCCTAAGTCTCAAGACAATATAGTCTTTAGGCATTCAATCGTGATTTTATTAGGTGATGGGAGAATATGTAAATGCTCTCAAAATAAATAAATGAGAACATGAGCGGTAGAAGTCAAAATCCAACTCTCTAGGAGAGAGAGAGAGGTTTAGGAATTAATTAGAATAGATATGGACCATTGAGTTGATAAGGAGACTTTTTTGCTTTAAAACAGAGAAAAGCTAGAGAGAATAATGTTTGCCATATATATACATATGCATGCATGTAGAGCTTTAGGGCTTTACTTGAGTGATTTTAAGGAAAGGATGGGATCAATAATCCAATCCTAGTTTCCATATAAACATATGTAAGCCTATGGGTAGAGAAGGAGGCCACCAAGGGTAGAATCAGGCCTGTGTATGTGTGTGAGTGGGACCAAGGAGTCTCGAATGTAATCTCTCTGTTTTACATTAATATATATTCAGAGTTTATTTCTAACTATGTCAGAGTATCGAAGAATGTTTCCATGAATGAATTACTTGAATTGTAGGTTTTGTTGTAGGAGATTCTAGGTAGAATCCTGAAGGATATGTAAAATCATAACATGATTCAGAAGAATAAAAAAGGGATCTTTGAATCCAATTAAGGAAGCGAAGAGAAGCTCTAGAGAGATAACAGAGTGAGGGAGTAAAGCTCAAAGAAGTTTAGCAACATAATGGAAGAAAGAAGCCCCTGAAGAAACCAGTAGAAAACCATTCAAAATGCGGAAAAACATAAGAAAGAGAGGCGAGCGAGAAGTAGAGGTTTGACACTCAGTAACCATCGGATCATTAAGATCAACAGCCAAGATTAAGTCACATCGGCGAGAGTCCCCTTTCAAGTTGTTGCAATGAGCATTGGAAGTTTGCAAAGATTGAGCATCGATTACTCGTGGCCCGTTGGATCGTGGCCAAATCAACGGTCATGATTAAACCGCATATCAGCGATCGAAGGCACCAAGGGTCAGTAGTTTAGCGAAGTTGCGATATCGCCGATAGCGATAATCGTCGATTGGCATTGGCTATATATCGGTGATCGGGAGGTCAGGTTACTAGAGAGCGTGAAGGAAGTATAGGGGAAGCGGACCTGACGAGGATATAAATGCGAATATATAGGATTTGAAATTTGGCACAAGCGTAAGGAGCAGGAATTCCTTTGTATTCCTGAATGGTTAATATTTCTGATAGTTATATGGTGCGTCCTTTTTACAGTGAAAGCATCTGTTAGCGTTTTGATATTGGAATATTAGAGTCGGAGGGATGATAGCTTAGATGTGTATGACCATTGAACATTGCGATGGCCAATTGCAATAAGGTTTTAACCTCATGGTCTATTCTAAGGCTATATCCAAAGAGGAAGGATGTGTATTTTGTGTTAATCCTCTATGTAAGGATTATAAAAGGAATAAAAGTGCCAATAAATGAGATTTCATATATAGTCTCCAAAGGAAGAATTGAGACAACCTGTAATAAAAGAAGGCTTATAAGGATAGATTAAGTTCTGAGAGGAAGTATTGGTGGGGTGATTGAAGTTCCGTTATAAGGAACTATTTAAGAGGGCCATTCGACCATGTATGGTCTGTAGATTTGACTCCTTTGTTGAGTTAAATATCCTAGGATAGTTATGGATGCATTATCATTGAAGAACTCATATTGTGGGTATGTGTGGTGTTACCCTGGCATTAGTTTGCTAAGTATGGTTTATGTGCGAGTGGTAGAACTTCACCATTAGTGGCATCAGAGCAGAAGTTTGTATCAGAGAAGAATTGAGGTCAAAACAAAATTACTATTAGAGCAGAAATAAAATGGGGAAGATTTATGCATAAAGGAATTTGGACATAAGAAAAGGTAATGTGCAGAAAGATAAAGACTACATTGGGAGATTGTAGCAGTTCTAGCAGAGGCTTGGAGTAAATAAGAACAGAAGATTCCTTGAAGGAAAGAGAAAGAAATATTCCTTAGTGCAAGTTCTAAAAGAAAGAGGCCTTGGAAACCAACCAGAGGACAATCCATTCAAGTGCAGAAGAATGGGTGAAAGAAGATCATGCTGAGATCTTGGAGGTGAGGTAATGTGTTCTGTTCAAATTGAGAATGTGTTTTTTATATATGTACAACTGACAACAAGAGAAGCTGTGAGAGAAGAACCAGGTGACTTCTTGAAGGCAGAGTAAGGAGAATACTCTGAAGAAGAAGTGGCAGTGAACCTAAAGAATCCAACAAGAAATTAGACAAGGAGGACAACTAAAGTGTTTTCAAGAGAAATTGAGAGACTCCAGAAGCCTAGAAGGAGAAAAGGTTTTTCTCAAGAAGGGATTCGAGATAGAGGACCGTGCCTATCAAAATACTGAGTGAGGAGAGCTTAGTGAGGTAAGATTGTAGCTAGGAGGAATAGTTGTTGCAGAGGCTTGTTGCAAAAGAGCTCATGAAGAAAGAAGAGAAGAAGATGACTACTAATAATCATAACAAAGGTTCAAAAAGAAGCCACAGTAGAAGATATGAGAAGAAGGATGCCAAGGCAAATGGCAGGAAGATGATTCAAGAGGAAATTGACAAAGAGGTTGCTGAATTAAAATAACAACTCAATGCATTAAGGACAATGCTTGAGGAAATCCAGAGACTAAGTTGGGTCTTGAGGAAAAATCCAGAAGAATGGCATGAGATCTACAGAAGGCTGCAACAATAGAAAGTGAAGTGGATGACAGGAAAACTCAAGGAAGTTGAGTTAGAAATGGAAAAATCCATTTGTGAACTAGAACGAGGAGAATTTCTGGGAAATAGTGAAGATGAAAACTTGAAGACTAAAACTTGATGTAAGGCCAAAGGATCACATGGTTTTAAATCTAACAATTTGTATATGTTTGCAGGTGAAGGACAATTGGCTGATATTGTCATGAAGAAGGAAAATTACCAGCGGAATCAAATTTCTGTTCTGGAAAAAGATGGGGTAGATAGATCTCGTATACAGCCGGTGGAAGATGTCAAGCAACCAAGTGAAAGGCTTGGGGAGATTGAAGAAGAGACCATCGAATAATTTCTAAATCATATGAATGATTTAAAAAAACAAGGATATATGATGGCTGAACCATCAAGTGAGACCATAGGGTCTTATATTTTTAAAACTAATAGTTTGTGTATGATGGCAGATATTACAGGAGAAGAGCAACCATTTGAAGATATCTTTAGAAGAGGGGATAAACAGCAAGGGGCTGAAGGGAAACTGGACAATGTTAGCTAAAAGCATAGTAAAGGGTCATCAATTCACTATGATGATAGACACAGTAGAGATAGCCATGGAAACTGTTGAGATAGAAAATAGGGAAAAAGGACATCTACTGAAAGATGTTAAGGAGGAGGAACCCTATGGAAAGGATTTAACCTTGAGAAAAGGAATTTGGAATCCCTATCTAAGACAATACTCCTTTGTTAGTGACTCTTTTGAAGAGGATGAAAAATCTTTTGAAGATATCGAAATTCTGGAGGAGTACTCTAGGAGAACAAAGTACGATGGAGAAGACCTCTTGAATGAAGGAAGTAGTGATTTTCTACAACAAAAAGACCTTGAGATTACAAGGATCAAAGGAAGACAATATTTTAATACTATAACACAACATGTAAAGGATGAATCTGGAAGAAGAGAGCATTGCGATGAAGTGCTTGCAAAGTGTGAAGAAGATAATAAACTGTTGGAGAAACTGATGAGAGAACCTGACGGTGGAACAGAAGCTACAGTTACAGTTTCTGAAGAAGAATATGTGTCTCAAGTAAGCATGGAGACAGGAAGATGCAATAATTTGCTTGTAGGTTCATCAAACAACATGAATGAGTATGAGTATGTGATCAAAGAGATTGAGCACAAATTGTTTGAAGATGGTAAAGAGGCAGTAGGAATCACGCAATTTCAAAGTAAAGATAACCAGCACCAGGTTAAAGGAGGATGAGTCCACTATAATGTTGGAATTATGACACATATTTGACACTATGACATAGGTGTTGTCCTTGATGGCAACTCACTCAGATGATAGATCACAGTTCAGACTCTCAGAATGAAGAAAAAGAGGTATATGTAGGTTCCTCATTGACCAAGGCATGTGTACATGCGGGTTTACAGACCAAAAGCTGCGTATGGCATACACACGCATTTTCATGAAAGGAAAGACATGTACATTTTGGAAAACATAGTTTCGGTCCATGGTATTTGGTCCATGGTATTGGTCCAAGGTATCCTATCTAAAGTGTTGACCCCAGGTATTTGGTCCAAGGCATTGGTTCTAAGTGTTTTTAGTCCATGGTATTGAGTAAGGCCTAAGACTATAAAAGGAGGAGAATATCATTAGGCAAAGGCACTCGTGTATTGAATATCTAATGAAGAGCAAGATCTTGAATACATGTTATTGGGTTATTGTGCACAATTGGATCTGAATCAAGGATGAACCTTAGCACCTGAGGAAGGATAAGATCTAATGATGGGTCAAGATCTTAAAGCTTTAAGTAAAATATATTTGTGTGTTTTGATCTTTTATTTGAATAATTGGCGCATGTTGTTGACTATAAATATGATGATCTGGGTATAACTGAAGTCTAGAATTGTTGTAAAGATTAAATCATCATTTATAGATTTATACATAGGTTCACCTTAGAAAAAGTGTGTATACATGCTAGTTCTGCATATCAAAATAGCGTATACATCTTAAAATTGATTTGCAAATCTATACGTAGGTTCACCTTGAGAAGAATGCATATTCATGCAGGTTCGACAAATTGAAGTAGCGTATACCTCATAAAATATGCTTTAGCTACTTCTGTTTGTTGTTACTGTGTTCTAGGTTCTGGTTACTATTTTTTGTTATTTTATTATGGTTACAGCATTCTGAAAAGTGATTGAGTGATTCAGTTATGGTTGGTGCAAAAGAGATTGATTGATGGAGATGTATTTGATGTTTGAATGATGTTATTGATGGATCTAGTTTGAAAATTTATCAAACGTGGTCCCTGGAAGAAGAAAGAAGGTTGTAGCCTTCTACAGGTAGAAGCCTGCATACCGGTATAAGACTACACCATTATAAAAATTGTAAAAGGAAATCTCTTATTAAAAAGAAGATAGAGACGATTACAGAAGGTGGTTTTCACCCACATTGGGTATCCACCTTATATCTTGTGTTCATGTGTGTATGATTGTCTATTCTATTTTATTGCACCTGGTTACTATTTATATGGTTCTGATGCACTGTGTAAATATAAACATATGATAAATTAATTGAACCATAAGTTTGTAGGATATATAGTAGTTGCCTTAAATACAGTTACGTATATACGCAAGTTCCATTAACTAAAGTAGCATATATGAATCTGATTATGGAAATGAAATATTATTGACTTACTAATAGTGATTCACCCCCATCTTAGTATTATTTCAAACAATTCGTATCAGAGCAGGCCCTTCAGAAGAAGCTTGATTGCTTGAAGGAAGATCTATCATCATGAGTAACTACGAAAGAGAGGGATCCATTAGACCACCAATATTTAATGGGAGTAACTTCATTTATTGGAAGGTAAGGACTATAGCCTATATTCAATCTCTTGGAGCAGATGTTTGGGAAATCGTGGAAGGAGGATATACATTTCCATAAACAATTCCTACAGATACGGTAGGTAAGAAGCTACATGAAACCAATTCCAAGGTTGTCAATACATTATTAGGGAGTCTGTAACCATCAGAATTTTCCAAAGTTGTACACCTCAAAACCTCCAAAGAAATATGGTACAAGATCATTCTAATCTATGAAGGAGATAATCAGGTAAAATGTGCAAAACTACAATCTCTCAGAATTCATTATGAAACTCTCAAAATGCACAATGATGAAAGTATCACTAGTTACTTCTTACATATCTATGAGATTGTTAATTCAATGAAGAACTTGGGTGAAGAGATAAAAGAAGTTACTTTACATGGAAAGGTTTTAAGATCCTTGTCTACTAAGTTTGAATTAAAAGTATGTGCCATAGATGAAAAGTACGATCTTTAGACTATTACTATGACATAGCTGCATGGAATCTTAACTTCTTTCAAAATGAGAAAATGAGTTACATCAGATATGAGATAAGCCACATTGAAGGCTTCGGGAAGAGAAGAATTCCATGAATCAGGACATACTTCAGAAGGAGAAGAAGAAGCAAACTTTGTTAAGAACCTTCAATAGGGTTCCAGGAGATTTAGAGGTAAACTACCTTTCAAATGTTTCACTTGTGGAAGAGTCGGTCATTATGCTGCCAAATGTCCTAGTGATGAAGATGAAAATAGTAATGACTATAGACCTCTAATGGCTTTTGAAAATGATGATTTCTTGGATTCTTTAGATGAATATGACCATTATGAAGAAATCTCTAAACTCAAATTCTATTTAGAAGAAAAGAATATGATTATAGATACTCTGACATTCCAACCTGTTGAAAGAGAAAAACACAATTAAAAACTAGAATGTGGAATTGTGGGTCTAAGAAAGGATATCGAGAAAACAAAAGCTCTCAATATTATATTTACTAAAGGATCAGAAACCTTAAATGAAACTATCAAAGTGTAGTGTTCTCGTCTGATAAAGATAGGTCTTGGATATATTGAAGAAGCATCCCAAGCACAAAAGCCGTCAACCTCCACTAAAACCTATCTTGATGCAACAAAGAGTAGTGTATAGTTTGACAATTAGCAACAAAGACATAAAGAAGATCACCAAGTAAATCAGGCTCAATTAATTTAAGGATGAATAGAAGCTACAAACCTCAAGTAAATCATACTCAATCTGCTTCAAGAATGAATATCAATAGCAACTACAATCACCAGGTCAGTAGATTCAATAATCTCGAGAACTTCTTTAATGGCCAATGTTTTTCATGTCATAACTTTGGACAAAAAGCTACTCAATGTGTTCCTTACAAGACCAGCATGACTGGAGAAGCACACAATCAAAGGAATGTGACGGGGATCATGAAAGAGACCTACAATAACTTTTCTGTTCTCGAAAATGTAATATAATGCCCTATCTACAACAACTTTGGTCACGAAGAATCTAAATGTAGGAGTAAATTTCGGCAAACATCTCAGAAGGAGAACACTACATTAAACCCCAAAATATGGAGAAAGAAAGAACCAAAAATAGAAAAATGTGGTATAGCCCTATATGCAGAACGATAATAAAATCAGTGGTTCATCGACAGTGGATACTCGAAACACATGCCAGGTGATAAAGAAAAACTTCAGTCATATAATGCCTTAGAAAAGGAAAATAAGGTCTCATTTGGAAATGACACTCCTGTTGTCATAAAAGGTAAAGGGTTTGTTCTTTTAAAAGAAAAACTTAAAGCTGGGAATGTTATGTATGTTGATGGTCTAAAGAATAACATGTTTAGTGTCAGTCAAATGTGTGATCAAGGAAATGAAGTAGTATTTCGGTCAAATGGATGCGTTGTTCTTGAGCTTGACATAGGAGAAACTGTGGTCAAAGGTATAAGAACTCCAAACAACTTATATGTAGTCAAGGGAGGACAACAATAGTGCTATCTAAGCAAAAATGATTAACACTAGCTATGGCACAAAATATTGGGCATCTAAGCTTCTCTCAAATAAGAAAAGCAAGAAAATTCTAGGCAATTCGTGATCTTCCTTATATCAACATTCTAGAAAATACAATATGCAAATCATGTCAAGTTGGTAAGCAAACCAGGTCAAAATTCCTTGAAAAGTAAGAATCACCTAGTAAGCCTCTTGAACTTGTTCATACTGATTTATCTGGTCCATGAAGGAAAAAGTCACCTCATGGAGAGGAATACTTTATATTGCTCATTGATGATTTTTCCAAAATGTGTTGGATAGGGCTTCTAAAGCATAAAGATGAAGCATTTAAAAAATTCAAAGCCTTCAAATCCCTGACTGAAAATGAATCAGATTGCAAAATCAAATGTCTCAGATTTGATCGAGGAGGGGAATTTACCTCGGATGAATTCTTTGAATTTTGTGAAGAACATGGAATAAAAAGGCAATTCTCCATTGCAAGGACTCCTCAGCAAAATGGAGTGGTAGAGAGGATGAATAGAATTGTTCAACAAATGGCTCGTGCTATGGTAGATGAGTCTAGAACTCCGATGACCTTCTAGGGTGAAGTTGCATTCACTATCATCACTATTCTCAACGAAGCAAATGTTCGTGTAAACAACACTCAAAATCCACATGAACTCTGGTATGGTAAGACTCCTACTGTAAAATAATTCAAAGTTTTTGGAAGCAAATGTTACATCAAAAGGAATGATGAAACACTTGGCAAGTTTGAACCTAGAGTAGATGAATGCATTCTCCTTGGTTACTCTTCTCAAAGTAAAGGATATAAGTGTTATAATAAAATACTTGGGAAAATTATTGAAAGTATTGATGTTGTGGTTGATGAAGCGTGCAAAATTCCAAAGCAGGTAAAAACCGAGGATTGTGGAGAAGATGAGGATTATCCTTCCACATCAAATCAGGCTAATTCTAAAGAAGAAACCAATGAAGCACTAGAAGAATAGATGACGGCAGAAGAAAAGACTCCATCCATGTATGTTCAGAAAAATCATCCAAAGAATCAAATTTTGGGACAAAAAGAGATAGGTGTGCAGACAAGAAGAACTATTACAGAAGCTTCAAGCTATCTAGCATTGATTTCCTCCATCGAACCTCAAAATGTAAATGAAGCATGCAAAGATGAATGTTGGGTCAAGGCCATGAACGAAGAGCTTGAGCAGATTCAAAAGAATAATACTTGGGAACTAGTTCCTAGACCTCATGATAAGAATATTATAGGAACTAAATGAATATTCAAAAACAAGTTGAATGAAAATGGAGAAGTTATTAGAAACAAGGCCAGACTTGTTTGTAAAGCGTATTCTCAACAAGAAGGTATAGATTTTGAAGAAACTTTTGCACCTGTTGCAATACTTGAAGCCATAAGAATGTTCCTTGCTCTTTCTAGTTTTCAGAGATTCAAAGAATACCAAATGGATGTAAAATCTACTTTTCTTAATGGGGACTTAGAAGAAGAAGTATATATTGAGAAACCAGATGGATTCATTCTTGGAAATGATCGAAAACTTGTATGCAGACTCAAAAAGGCTCTCTATGGCCTAAAACAAGCTCCAAGGGCTTGGTATTACTATCTTGACAAATATATCCATCAATAACGTTGTTCAAAAGGATCAACTTATAGAAATCTATATACAAAGATTGACAATAATAAATTGATAATACTTGTTGTGTATGTTGATGATATCATTTTTGGTAGCAATGAAGAAGCTATGAGTAAAAACTTTGCTTTTGTAATGCAACAAGAATTTGAAACTTCCCTGCTTGGTGAGCTCACATATTTTCTTGGTCTACAAGTTCAACAAAGAAAGATGGTATTTTTCTGTCACAAACCAAGTATCTCGAGCAGATCATGAAAAAATACGTCATGGAAGATTCTAAACCAGTATGTACCCCTATGGTTGTAAGGACTCTGAACACCACACATCTCCACAATGGTATGATATTGTCCACTTTGGGCCTAAGCCCTAATGGATTTGCTTTTGGACTTACCCCAAAAGGCCTCATACCAATGGAGATATTTGTCCATCCTTGTATAACCATGATCCTCCCCACTTCTAGTCAATGTGGGACTTTGGTCGTATACCCAACAATCTTCCCCTCGAACAAAGGACCATGGAGCCTCCCCTCAAACGATTATCCATCCATCCACTCTCTACCAACCAGGATTCTTCGCTCCAATGCGTTGGAAGCACACGCCTGACATGGAGCACCACCTGCCTCGAGAGATTGTTCTATCCCAGGTCAACTCCTCTTCGCCGCGTTGGGACCAGGACACGTCCATGAAGAATCTGGAGCACACCGCCTGTCTAACTGAGCTCATCCACGGATCGCATCGTGATTTACCGGGGCCCACCACCTTCGTTTGGCATTCCGAGGATTCATCCACTTGGCTAACTTCGGGGCATGGCTCCGATACCACTTGTAAGGACTTTGAACACCACATATCTCCACAATGGTATGATATTGTCCACTTTGGGCCTAAGCCCTCATGGATTTGCTTTTGGACTTACCCCAAAAGGCCTCATACCAATGGAGATATTTGTCAATCCTTGTATAACCATGATCCTCCCCACTTCTAGTCAATGTGGGAGTTTGGTCGTATACCCAACAATGGTAAAAGGATGCAATCTTAACTCAAATGATGAATCAACAACACTACATCAGCCAACCTACATATCCATGATTGGCAATCTGCTTTATCTAACAGGTACCTGCCCAGACATCATGCATGTAGTGGGAATATTTGGAAGATTCCTAGCCAATCCAAAGGAATCATGCCTTCAAGAAGTCAAAAGGATTTTCAAATATCTTCAAGGAACATAGGATTTTGGTTTATGTTATCCTAAAGATACAGATCTTAAACCTCATACACATACAGATGCAGATTGGGCAGGAAGCATTGATGACATAAAAAGCACTAGTGGTGGTGCATTCTATATGGGTTCCAGATTAGTATCTTGGTTCAGCAAGAAGAAAAGTTGAATTACATTATCTATAGCTGAGGCAGAATATGTGGATGTTGCATCTTGCTGCACACAACTTGTTTGGATGATGCAAAAATTGTAAGATATTTAGATCACATATGCTCCACCCATCTCCATTCTACGTGATAATACAAGTGCAATCAGTATTTCAAACAATCCAATCATGCATTCCAAGACCAATCACATACCCATCAAATATAATTTTCTATGTGAAAAAGTTCTTGAAGAAAAGGTCAAATTGGAGTATGTTCCCTCCAAAGAATAGGTTGCTGATATATTCACCAAACAACTACCTAGAGAGACATTTGAATATCTTAGACAGAGGCAGGGAATAGCTAATACATCATCTTACGGTTAGAACTTATTTGTTTCAGAGAAAAGTGGTTGTACGTGAGTTCCATAAACTGTATCCATGTACATACCTGATTTCTGTGGATAGAGTTGCGCATATGTTGGTTTGAAGAAAAATAGTGGGCTAGACTTAGGATGAAACGCGTCTGATATGGGTCTGACAGTGATCATCTGGCACAGGGGGAGCATATACTTCTAATAATGATTTTTTGGCATTATCTTAGAAGATCTTGGTATAAATTCACAATTGTTTTTGATGCAGGTGGAACATGTTCAAGGGGAGATCATGGTTGTTGGTCTGGATGGTGATTGACAGATGTTGCTGGTGATAGTTGCTGATAACTATCATGGTCTTGTTTTAGATATTTGGTCTCTATGTAATATATATCTTTTAATGCCAATCTCATGAAACGACCTATTTTGATTCCCCACTATGCATGGGATGAATGATGTAATGTTATTGTTTTGACATGTATAAACATTTGGTATATCCCCACTTGGTTGGGTGGATGAGTCAAACTTGGTATATCCCCACTTGGTTGGGAGATGGATGTATGTATGAGTCATTGGTGATAGGAAGGTCATTTATGATGTATAGAGTCATGTTCTTCTTATAGAATATCCTTTTGCAGACCTTGCTTATTCTAAGGGGGAGCATGGACTCGAGCATGGAGCTCACTCAGCACTCTTCAACATATCAGAGCATTCAAGATGTACTCAGGGGGAGCATAACTCTTTGCCCTTGATGACAAAGGGGGAGAGTGACTTGGTGTTGCCATCAAGTCCAAAGGGGGAGATTGTTGGCATTATGACACTGATTTGGCACTGTGACACAGATGTTGTCCTTGATGGCACCTCGCTCAAATGATAGATCACAACTTAGAATCTCCGAATGAAGAAAGAGAGATATACACAGGTTCCTCATTGACCAAGGCACATGTACACGTGGGTTTGCAGACTAAAAGGTCTGTATGGCATACACTCGCACTTTCACGAAAGGAAAGGTGCGTACACGTTGGAAAGCTTAATTTTGGTCCGTGGTATTTGGTCCATGGTATTGATCCAAGGTATCCTATCTAAGGTGTTGAACCCAAGTATTTGGTCCAAAGTATTGGTTCTAAGCGACTTTGGTCCATCGTATTGAGTAAGGCCTAAGACTATAAAAGGAGGAGAAGATCATTAGGCAATGACACTCATGTATTGAATATCTAATGAAGAGAAAGATCTAGAATACAGGTTATTGGGTTATGGTGCACATCTGGATCTAAATCAAGAATGAACCTTAGTGCTTAAGGAAGGATAAGATGTAATGATGGGTCAAGATCTTAAAGCTTGAAGTGAAGTATCTTTGTGTGTTTTGATCTTTTATCTGAATAATTGGCGCACGTTGTAGACTATAAATATGATGATCTAGTGGATATAGCTAAAGTCTAGAATTGTTGTAAATATTAAATCATCATTTATAGATCTGTACGTAGGTTAACCTTAGAAAAAGTTCATATACGCGCTGGTTCTGCATATCAAAACAATGTATACATCTTCAAATTGATTTGCAGATCTATACGCAAGTCTGCCTTGAGAAAAATGTGTATGTGCATAGGTTTGATACATTGAAGTAGTGTATACCTCATAAAATATGCTTTAGCTACTTCTGGTTGTTGTTACTGTGTTGTGGGTTCTGGTTACTGTATTTTTCTTACAACATTCTTAAAAGTGATTGATTGATTTAGTTGTGGTTGGTGCAAAGGAGATTGATTAATGCAGTTGTATTTGATGCTTAAATGTTGTTATTAATGGATCCAGTCTAAAAATTTATGAAACGTGGTCCCTGGAAGAAAAGAGAAGGTTGTAGCCTTCTGTAGGCCAACACCTACATACTAGTAAACATATCAGCTAGTACAAGAGCTAGAGGGTTGTAGCTCCCTTCCAGGAGAAGCTGGAGAGCAAGAGAAGGTTGCAGCCTCTTGTAGGTAGAATCCTGCATACTAGTATAAGACTACACCAATACGAAAATTGTAAAAAGAAGTTTTTTATTAAAAAGAAGATAGAGAGGATTGTGGCAGGTGGTTTTCACCCACTTTAGGTTTCCACCTTATATCTTGTGTTCATGTGTGTGTGATTGTTTGTTTTATTTTACTACACCTAGTTATTGTTTATATTTTTCTGATGCGCTGAGTAAAGATCAACATATGATAAATTAACTTAATCATGAGTTTGCAAGATATATGCTAGTTTCCTTAAATACAATTGCGTATATACACAAGTTCCATTAACGGAAGTAGCATATATGAATCTGATTATGGAAATTAAATATTATTGACTTACTAATACTGATTCACCCGCACCCCCAATATTATTTCCAACATATAGTGGGCAAGAGCAAGAAGGCATCATTAGAACAGATGGTGTGGGAGAGAGACTAATGGAAAGTCTCATGAATTCTGTTGGGAATTTGAATCAACATATTGATATGCTGACAGAGGAAGAGGAAATAAAGAAACAAAATGAAATGTTGCGAAAGAAAGAAGTAGCACCAAGGCCTCATGTTTTTAATTTTAACAAGTATTTTTTGAATGGAGGTTTTGTTGCAATTGCTGGAGGAGATTTGGCACAGGTGAGAAGCCAAGTAAAGATGAAAGAAGAAGAATTCATGGAAGAATTCAATCCATGGAACAAAGGTGTTAAATTGTTGGAGAAAATGTTGAATAGTCATGATTTAGTCATGAAAGAGGGCAAGGATGATAGGGAGGCAGAAAAAATGGTAGAAACTAAAGAAAAAATGGTAGCAAGTAAAGCAAGAGCAAGTAAACCAAAGAATGAAGCAAGTAAAAGAAAATTTAGCATATAAGACAACAACAATAACCTAAAACAAAGAGAAGAAGACATAAGTAAGTAGCAGAAGATGGACCACTCTAAAGATATGTTGGACATATAAATTGAAGAAATATTGCATCAGATGATGAAGCAATTCAAATGGAGGAAAATGTTAGCAACAATATGCAAGATCAATAAGAAGTTCAACCTGATTGATAGGAAGAAGAAAATGGAGCAAAAGATAGTAGAAGTGTAGCGAGAGCAAAGGAATAAAGCATTTGGACAGTTACAAAACACAGTGTGGGATCCAGGAAGACCCAAACCATAAGACACGTGATTAGAATATCATGAATATTTTCTACCTTGGGAGTCTGATGCAGGAGCATTCAACCCCGGGAAAATCATTGTAAATGGTAGACATAGGGGGTCATGCATTTTACGGAATAGTTTTCCTATGTCTCAAGACAATATAGTATTTAGGATTTTAAGTGTGGTTTTATTAGGTAATGGGAGAATATGTAAATGCTCTCAAACTAAATAAATGAGAACATGAGTGGTAGAAGTCAAAATCCAATTCTAGAAGCAAGAGAGAGCTTTAGGAATTAATTACAATAGATATGGACCACTGAGATAATAAGGAGACTTTTCTTCTTTATAATAGAGAAAAGCTAGAGTGGATAAAGTATATTATATATATAAATATGCATGCATGTAGTGCTCTAAGGATTTATTTAAGTGATTTGAAGAAAGGATGGGATCAGTAATCCAATCTCAGTTTCCATATAAACATATGTAAGCTTATGGGTAGAGAAGGAGGCCACCAATAGTAGAATCAGACCTGTGTATGTGTGTGAGCAAGACCGAGGAGTCTTGAATGTAATGTTTATCTTTTGCATTAATATATATTCAGAGTTTATTTATGACTATGTCAGAGTATCGAAGAATGTTTCCATGAATGAATTACTTGAATTGTAGGCTCTGTTGCAAGAGATTCTAAGCAGAATCCTGAAGGATATGCAGAGGCGTAACTTGACTAAGAAGAATAAAAAAGGGGTCTTCAAATCCAATTAAGGGAGAGAAGAGAAGCACTGGAGAGATAAGAGAGTAAGGGAATAAATCTTAGAGAAGTTGAGCAATGCAGCGGAAGAAAGAGGCCCCTCAAGAAATCGACAGAAAGCCATTTAAAATGAGGAAAAACCCAAGAAAAAGAGGCAAGTGAGAAGTAGAGGTTTGACAAACAGCAGACGTCAGATCATTAAGATCAATGACCAAGATTAAGTCGCATAAATGGGAGTTCCTTTTCCAGTTATCAGAATGAGCCTTGGAAGTATGCAAAGGGCGAGGAGCGATTAATAGTGGGCCATTGGATCGTGGCCAGATCAACGATCATGATTAAATCACATATCGGTGATCAGAGGCACCAAGGGTTAGCTGATTAGTGGAGTTGTGATATCGCTGATAACAATAATCGACAATCGGTGTTGGCTATATATCGGCAATCAGGAGGTCGAGCTATCAGAGAGCGCGAAGGCAGTATAGAGGAAGTGGACTCGACAAGGATATAAATGCGAATATATAGGATTTTAAATCCGATACAACAATAAGGAGTGGAAATTCCTTTTTATTCCCGAATGGTTAATATTTCTGATAGTTATATGGCACAGGCTTTTTACTGTGAAAGCATGTGTTAGCATTCTGATAGTGGAATATCAAAGTCAGAGGGATGATGGCTCATATGTATATGACCATTGAACATTCCGATGGCCGATTGCGATGAAGTTTTAACCTCGTGGTCTATGCTAAGGCTGTAACCAAAGTGGAAAGATGTGTATTTTGTCTTAATCCCTTGTATAAGGATTATAAAAGTAATAGAAGCGCCAATAAATTGGATTTCATATATAGTTCTGAAAGGAAGAATTGAGACAAAATATAATAAACGAAGGCTTATAAGGATAGATTGAGTTCCAAGAGGAGGTATTGGCAGGGTGATTGAAGTTCCATTATAAGGAACTATGTAAGAGGTCCATTTGACCATTTATGGTATCTAGATTTTACTCCTTCATTGAGTTAAATATCCTAGGACAGTTGTGGATGCATTATCATCGAAGAATGCATACTATCGGCATGTGTGGTGTTAGCTTGGCATTAGTTTGCTAAGTATGGTTTATGTGTGGGTGGTAGCCTTGCACCAGTGTGGAGGATCCTTTTGGATTCTGATGAGTGGTGGATAAAACCATTCATTAGAAAATAATTTCATAAAAACCATCTCACTAGACTAGAGATTGAATCTTGAGAAAAGAAAGGACAAAAAATATAGAGATTATGCAAATCCTCGTCCTCTCTCATTCTAAATCACATAGGATGGTTCCCTAGAAATGGGAAACACATTCAAGATGGATCTGACTGTGCAAATGGTATACACCTAGATTGATCAGGATGGATGACCAAACATGGGCTCTCTCATCTTGCAAACATCTCTTGTTCGAATGACCTCGGCATGTGGAGTGGGTGGCTCTCTCCGGAAATCCCCAATCATCTCCAAGTTTCATGGGATATCCTGATCGAAAGCCTCTATGGGTTTGCTCCAATAATATCAAGCAAGATGGATAGACGTGCTTGGTTGGGGGCGAATTCAAAAAATTATTGTGTCAAGAATGGCTACACTCTCTTATCCAATCTTTCACCTTCCCCTCTCCACTGCCCTCTGTGGGGGGAAATTTGGAATGGCTATGGTCTCCCTAAAGTTAACATTTTCTATTGGTAACTGGTCCAGGAGAAAATCTTGACAACTGAGAAATTAAAAAATAAGAAAATTAGTGGTCCACCATGGTGCGTTTTGTGTGGCCAAGTGCAGGAACCAATCAATCATTTTTTTTGTTTCTGCCCCTTCCCATTGGAAGTTTGGAACCATGGCCTTGCTCCTTTGGCTCAGATTTCCCACCTTGCAGATGTATGGAGCAACATGTTTATCCATTGTGGAAATAAACTACCTACCTCTTTTAATCCCTTGCTTTGGTGTTGCTAGATGATGTTTCCTAAATATATGTGTTGGTCGATATGGTTGTGATGTAATCAATCTATCTTCCAAAACCTTCGTTAAAGCTTGAAAACAATTGCAATTAAAGGAGTGTGATCTCTTTTCGAATTCATATCTTCTCTAGGATACGAAGCTATGAATATGAAAGATTTTACCAACTCCGAAAAATGCTAGCTCACACTTGCCTCTCTTTCCCGAAGACCCGTCTATTTAAGATACATTGAAATCATGAAATTCTACATTATGCTGAAAGGACACTATTTCGTTGAATGACAAAGAAAAGTTAGCAACATCTAGTTGTATTTTTATGGGAATCAAAAGGTGACCCTACGGAGGTTCAAGCAAGGTGGGGGGTGCGGGGGGCGGTAATAATGAACCTCTAACAACTAGGTGGAAGTATTAGCATTATGGCAACGTTAAAAATATGTTTGGACAATGGTGTCAATTCCTTGCACATAGTGGGTGATTCCAGGCTAATCATTCAAAAATGCATTAGGATTCTCGGGAATGGCTCCCATATAGTAGATGAAACTTCTTCAATCATGGTAAGAATAATATACATGTTAAAATCATTTGACAAAGTTAATCTATTCCAAGTGTTGGAGCCCACAACTAGATGACAAACACTAAGGGAAATGCGAGGGTTATATTAGGTTGATGTTGTACGTTGGCGGTACAGGTCATCAGAACTTAATGGGAGGAGTTAAGGAGACCTACCTCCCTAGGCATCTCTCCGTGGTGGTAGTTATATTGGATGGTTACCCGAGATACCTTCACATCTTAGATATTGGGATGGTAGGTGGTATTTTAACCCATAGTTGTGGTGTCGTTGGACGAAAAGTAATGTGCGATGATAGGTGTGTGATGAGGCATCAAATTCTTGTCGATTTGTACAATATAACTGATTCAATAAGGGAAGAGTGCACTATTACTGCCATCTTTTGGTCTTGGATGGCGAGAAACATGGATGGCATAGCATTTGATAAGACCCTACACTGTTCGACATTTATGAAGGAAAAGCTAGAGAGGAATGTTGGGGTGGCTTAGGTTGATATATAGCTCAACTAGCTCTAGTCAGTAAATCACATGTTCTTTGCCATGGAGAAGTAGATTTCTACAAGAATTCTAGCAACAAAGAATGTTAGTGAGGGTGCTTTTGGTTCTCAGAGCTCTGGGTCAAGTAATGGCATGAGGAACAATGGTATGGAGAGCCTTATTGGGGGCTACCGCAAATATGTGATGAAGGAAATCACCAAAGAAGTAAATGAGAATATGGTCGTCATCTAAGCTCAGTTGTTCGGATTGGGTAAAGAATGGGAGTTTATGTAGAAAATAGTGGAAGGTTTGCAAATGGACGTTCTAAGCATACAACAAAAGGTTGACAATATAGAAATCAAAGTGGAGAGGACTACGATGCAGTCTTAAAGGAGGTGTTTGCCATTGGAAATTCCTCGACAACCAATGCTGATTGCGGTGAGGATGCTGTTGTGAAGGGTCTAGTCAGAGATGATGATTAGGTTGATGCTGCTACTATGAAGAATCAAGGAGTGGAAGAGAACGAACCAGAGAACTTGAACACATCTGTGAGTGAGCCTGTGGGTGATGACGTCAAGACCATAAGAAGCTAAAAGTACTTTATTTTATATATATGCAATACTGTTGTATAGTCCATACTGTTTGTAATGAAAGGAGAGATACACATAAATTAAATCTAATTTTTGTAATTAACCTGACCCATTTCTAGATAGTTTAATGAAAATGCTATCTGTTCCAATGTAAATCTCTTAAGCTCTGAAGACAACCCCTGAGTAAAATTAATTCAAACGTTTTTATATAAAATATTTGATAATTGTTTACATAACCATCTACATTACTAAAATAAATTTTTTTAAGAAAGAATTTAATTTTTTAAAATATCTTGAAGACTTTGGCATCCTCCTTAGAGTTGAGAAATGTAATAGCCTCTTTCATAATTCTTTGTTAAATTATTTCATCTAGATTGGAATCCATTGTAATAAATTTGCCTTCATAAAATGAATTTTCATTCTTACCTGGGGTAAAATTCTATGAAATTTCCCATCTAAATAATTTATCTTACCTGGGTAAAATTCTATGAAATTTCCCATCGAAATAATTTATTTCTAAAATTTGTTATATCTGAAATCTACTTTTCTACTTTTCGAATATGCTAAAATCATTTTATAATTGAATCATATTTTAAAAACACGTGCCAGTTCACCAACACTCCTCCCTACTACAAATTAGTTTTGTGCTTGTCAAACATGTTTGTTCAGCCATAAAACTTTTGAGTTTAAAATTTTTTTCTAAAATAAATATATGATTTAAATTCAATCATAAATCTTCGCATTTAATTATATTTTAATATAAACTTTAATTAAAGTAAGTTGTATTTTAAATTAAATATAAAATATGTCTATACATAAGTTCCTATGGTAATATATAAATTCGGAAAATACCTATTTATTTAATCCTCAGCGGTTAATCCTCTTCTTTTGACCCGAAGAGAGTTACGGATACGTCAAAGCTTGGTCACTTGGGGGCATATCTTACGAAACTTATATTATAACCTATACCACGTTAAGTAGAATAAGGTGGGTAAGTGGGTTATTTTATATTTTATTTTGTTTTTTATTACTATTTTTATTTAATTTTCCTTAAATTCAATTTAATTTGATTAGATTAATTTTTATTTTGTTTATTTTAGTTATATTTTTTTTTATCTATTTATTTATATTTTTACATATTTTGTGTTTTATATTTTATTAACTAATATTTATTTGATTTGTTTTATTTGTATTTTAATTTATATTTAATTTTTAGTTTTAATTTATTATAATTATTTTAATAATTAAAAAACATTATAATAATTGTAATTTATAATTATTTATAATTATAATTTTTTTGTAATTGAAGATTAAGATTAAGATTTTTATTTTTTTAATTTAATATAATAATGATTCTATAAGTTATAATGTTTATTATCATAGTAAACCTAATGCAAGGTAGATATGAATATTTGCTATGAGGATTTGAGCATGTGATTTTGATACATGAATTAAAAAACGAAGCTATATGGCGAAGGAAACACAAAGCAAAACCCACAGAGATAGTGTATTTTTAATGAGGGTCTAATTTTCATAATAAAATTATAAATCTTTTATAATTATGTTTTTCCTCCCCTCTTTTTTACTATTGAAAATAGTTTATTATCTCCTTTTATATATGTGTGAATGTTACTCTTTGAATAGTTTATAATCTCCTTTTATATATGTGTAAATGTTATTCTTTGACTCATGGCTATCTCCAATCATTTTCCTAATTTAATTTATTTTTCTCTTTATTTTAACTTAATTGGCTTATATCTTTATTTTAAGATAACTTTAATATTATAATTAAAGCCCATTTTTTGTCTTCAAATTTACTCTCATGCTTATCCCTATATTTTGAAAATTCTTTTTTTTTTTATCAATAAAATAATCCTTTCCAATTATCTTATAAAAACATCAATCTTTAATTATAAAATAATTTTAAATTTAATTTTTAATCATTAAAAGAATAAAAGAATTATCCTCTTTGTAATAATTAACTTAAATTTAGATTCCAAATAAATAATTTGTTCTCAACGTTATTTTTGAAAAAAATCTAAACAATATATCATTAATAATAAAAACATAAAAAATACATTAAAATAATCCTTTATATAAAATTTAACACTAAAACTAATTTCATCATTTGCTATATATCATGTTCATGCACTCTTCCCTTTCCTCTCTGCCCCTGAAGATGGATTCTCTTATGAAATTAGTGTATACCTAAAACCAAGCTAATTTAATCGGCGAAGTGAATAATATTTAAAATACTTTTATCACCAAAGAATTTGCAAACGTCAGCACTAGCTTCTCTTCCGTGACACCTCCTCCTTTCCCTCATCTCCGTGTTTAGTTAAAATATTGATATCTTTTAAACATTGTGATAATTAGATCGCATTTTTTTAAATGTGAATTTCATTCCTGCATTTCATATATTTCAGGTATGGGTTATTAACAAGTTAGCTTAAGGGTTCTTTACAACTTAGTAGAATGGGCATATGAATTCATATTACGCGCTCATATGAGTTTGATGTACAATAAAATAAAATAAAATAAGTTACAATTTTGATTTTAAATTAAAATATTTCAATATTTATATATAATATATATAAATATTGAATTGATACCAAATATTTTAGGATAAATTTAATAGTATTTTTAATATGTGTCAAAAATATTTCTTAATAAATAAAATATAACTGTGTTTTATTCATTAAAAAATAATTAATAGTAAAAGTATAACTTAGTTTATGTATTTTATATTTTTCTATAGAAATTATTTAGTTTTAATAGAAAGTTAATATAAAAAAAATATAAAAATGTCTTAAAACGCTCAAGTTAGTTGGTAAAACAAAGTCACGAAATTTAATGATTCCTCATAAAATTCATATAAAATTATAAAATTTATAAAATTTAAAATTTAAAAAAAGGTTAATTGGTAATCAAGAAATTCAATGCTTGGTCAAAAATTCAGTTAAAAATTATAAAATTTAAACTTTAAAAAATATATTTTAATATTTATTGCTTTAAAATTTTACAAATAATTTATTTATATATTTAAAAATATAATTCAAATAAATATATATAATTTTACAAAACTTATAAAACTAAAATTTTTAATAAAGAAAACCAAAACATAAATATTTTAACTTTATCATTCAATAAGTAAAACCCAATAATACATTATGGATTTTTTTGAATATTATATAATTTTTTATTTTCTATATAAATAATCTTTCAGATATTCAAACTAAGATGCTAATTAACTTAATTAGTTTAATTTATTGGATAAAAAAGTCTTTAAATTTAAATTTACTTGTTATTATGTGTCAAAAGCATATCTAATTTTGAAGTTACTTTGTAAATTTCATGATTGAGACGTGTCATGACCATGCCAACATCAAGTAGTTATAATTAATGATTTTTAGTAAATGTTGGATAGGATTTGGAAATTTTATGAGTGAGATTTTAAGTGGTTACAATTAATGATATTTTAGTAAATGTTGCGCAAGTTTTTCCAATCTTATGAGTAAGACTTGTCATTACCATGAGAATATTAAGTGATTATAATTAATGATATTATAATAAAGGTTAAAGGTTGTGTTGTAAATAGTAAGTAATAGGTAATGTTTTAGTCTATTTCTTCTATGTTTTGGAAGGCTTTCTAGTGTATTTTCTAGTTTAAATTGTTTAGAACTTGGTACGAACTTCTTGCAAGAATCACAAATCTGAATTGTAAATTGTAATGACCCTCAGTAAATATAAATATTTTATTGACTTTTTACTGCAAAGACTGGGTAGACTATAAGCGGAAGGCCTCATGATGAGTTTATATGTTTAGGGTTCATTAAAATTTTATTATGTAAATTGGTTATGATAGCCAAGGAAATTGCGGCAAAATCACTAAGCAAAAGTTCATTTATGAGACAATTAAAAGATAGTTTCTCATGTAACACTCTCCTCCCGCATCCACCGTAACCAAGCCCATCTATGATAAACATGAGATGAGAGGCTATTATGGTCATACTCGACCTCCTATGTGGCCTTAAGGAAGTGGAATTGACATAAACATCACACAAAATCATCCAACATCATCAAAAAAACCCTCAGGAAACAAATTAGCCAGTCATACACTCTCTCCCTAGGTCCCACTATTGTTTTGGATCTCTTAGGCCATCGTCACTCTCATGCTATGGGCAAGGGAGCAACTAGAAACCCAAAGTTTCTCTCGCGGGCTTAACATTAGAGACAAGAGAACAAAATTACCAGTTCTGTTCTAGCGACCTCGAGATTTAGGCCACCTTTTGAGGTTGAGAACCCAAGCCACAACCCATAATGGAATGATAGCTTGAAATCATTAAAAATATAGGGAAACAATGATGCAAAACAAACGAGTCGAGCAAGACATTTATCAAACCCCTACTAGACATACGAAACATTTACACGTACAACTACTCTGGAAATGGAACTCACACAGGGGAGAATTGGACATAATTTCCATTCTCAATGGTTGGGAGGAGTGGTCTTCTTCTTTGTGAATTTCGTTTAGAGCCCCAACTAAAACACATAAAAATTTCAACCTAATGTTCTAAGAGTATTAGTTGTAGAAGTATGATTCCACTCTAAAAGGTTGCTATGGACAATAAAACTCACTCATTATAGAGGATTGTAAGGAAATAGTTTAATAATTTAATAAAAGAACCTGTATGTGACCGAATGTCTATGCAAAATAAATTGGGATATGAAGGAATGTTTGAAAAAAATTGTTATGATTCACTATTAAAGGTTGCTGTGAAATGTTTGTCAATTAGCAATACAAACAAGAAATATTTAGAAGGGGTTAATCTTATGTAATTGACGGAAGACGAAATATGAAACATACTATATATGTATATTTGTAATTTGTAGTTGGGTGAGAAATACGCCCGCGTGTTGAACTAGGCCTCACTTATCCATTGGAAGACACAAACAATATTAATAGAAGGAATTATTTATTTAGTTGACAAGGAAATGATGATGGACCTGTCTCTGGCTCTAATGACAACTTCTCCAATTTGATTACAATATCTTCGATATCCGGCTCTCTCTCCTTTGGATTTGTCCTCGGCTGATCAGTCAGTAAACATGAGCCTCACATGCAATAACTATAACCATACCCAGGTTATTGCGCACGCTCAATTCAATTTTACACAGGTTAAGATGACAATTCAATGCCCACGGTGTTGTCAATACAATTCCCCAGCAAATGTTCTGTTGTCCATACGAGACCGCATCCTTCTAACTGCGAATTGGCATGAAAGAAATCCGTGCCAAAATACCAACACACAGCTATCATGGAACCCTTGTGATTGACTGTCACTAATTTATAACACTTCCGCCTTCACTGTAATTGAATATTCACCACTGTTCTCAAGAATGAAAACAGGGTATAATGAATTGTGCACAAAGAGATTTTGAACGCATGCACCTTATAACATTATAACAATACGCCATATAAGAATCGAACGCACATACATTATAAGAGTTTGTAACATTATAACAATACACCACCGTAGCAGAATTATGGTGCGCTGCCATACAATATCCACCATATAGGCTGCTCTGTATATTGGGTTTCAATAGCCACGGTACACGGTTAAGTGCCACATCGTTTCAATGTAGTTCCACAGCATTTTCACGTAAATCTACAAACATACATGTAATACAATATGATGGACAGCACACAGTGCATGCACAACTATTCTAAAGCACACCCAAATCTGTCTATCAATTCATAAAGATATGAACTGCGCGGAAGATGAATATTCCTTATTACATAGCCAAGTACATATATTCTCCTCCACGGATCCGCGCTCCCATTTACAATCCAAGACACTGGTTACATTGAAGAGCTGCATTCATTCTTCCTATTGTTCATGCATAAAAATTTCCTAATTCTGGACTTTTACATGAGAGGAAATCTTTCCTACTTGGCGGCTCCAATTCCTTTTTTACTCATAATGTAAATCTTTATTTAGTACAAAAGCGGCTTTTTACCTAATAATTTAAGCTTTTTACCATTTAGTAAGTTTTATTCTCCATGATAATCCTACTTTTAGAGAAAAGATAGCATGTTTTATTTTTTTTCCTACTTTTAACTGAGAAATAAAAACATATTTTTAACTGGAAAAAAACATAGAAAGTGCAGGATTTTCTCTGAGTCACCTGCTCCTGCATCAGACTCCCAAGGTTGAAAATGATCATGATCTCCTGATCATGCTTTTTTTTATCTTGTCCGCCTGGATCCCATACTTTGTTCTGCAAGTCCCCATCTGTTGTTACTTGCTGCCTTTCTCCAGGTCTCCATATTTTATGTTGTCTTGCTCCATTAGCTGCACTTTCATAATCTATCTTTGTTTTCATCTTGCTGCTGCTTCCGCTACTTCTCTTCCTTGTTGATGTTTCCCGTTGAGATGCTTTTAACATGATTCTTCTAATGAGCTCAATTTATTTGTCCAATAATTCTTCAAACTGTTGATTTCTTGTTGCCTGCTGAGCTAAGATGGCTTGCTCAGTCTGTCCTGTTACCTGCTGACTTCTTGCTCTTATTCCTGTTTCTGTTCCGACTGCCACCCTATCATCCATACCCTCTTACCTTCTAGAACATAAAACTTCTTCTCCCTACATGTGACTACTCAACTGAGTCAAAATTTCTGCAACAATACCTGCATTCACAAAAGACTGGTTAGAATAAAAATCATAAGGCATCAGTGCCTTGTACTCCTTTTCCAGCATTTCAGTATACTGTTCTGAATCCTCCACTATCATCACATCAGTATGCTGATCCATAATTCTCAAAGAATCCTTTGAAGAATTCTCAAGACTTTCAACCAATCTTTCTCCCATGTCATGTGCTTCCATGGCAATTTTCTGTACTTGTTCACTGTATTTAACTCTTCCATCTGCTTCATTTTCCCTGTCATATCTTGGATTCTCCAACCAGTATTCTAACAATGCAATTTCTTTGTAGCATTGTTGAAGCATCACATCATCATTTACAGTCCCCGCATTCATGCATAACTTGTCAGTTTGAAACTACAAGTTTTAACAGTCTCACTTGTCGGTTTAGATATCGGTTCTTCGAGCTGATCCTTTTCTTCATTCGCATGAACTTCCTCTTCCAACTCAGTTGCTCTGAGTTCTTCCTGTTTCAACTGTACATCCACTGTCTGCTCCAAGTATTCCTTTCCTCCAAATAACAGAGTTTTTGGATCAGTCTTCTGTCCTGGTCCATCTTCTTCTTGCAGAGGCAACAATATATGATTGACACCATCCTTTCCAAACTTGTAGGTGTTTCTCTTCCCATCATGCATGGCTTCTCTATCATATTGCCAAGGTCTTCCAAGCAATATGTGACACACATCCATAGGCATCACATCACAAACAATTTTATCTCTGTATTTTCCCACTTGAAATTCCACTTCACACTGTTCACTTACCAGTAGCTGATGTCCCTTTTTCAGCCATGACACTTTATAAGGTGTTGGATGCTTCATTGTCCTCAGCTTCAATTTCTCCACTACTTCTGTAGAAACCTAATTGTCAGTGCTGCCACTATCAATGATCATCTGGCAACATTTCCCTTGGACTTTACACAATGTCCTGAATAAAACCTTCCTTTGTGGTGGTTCAGTCATCTCTTTTGTTGGCTTAAGTAAAACCTTATTAAGTACCAGAGACTCTCCTCTTTCTGATGTATTCACTTCTTCTGTTACTGCTGCCACTGGTGCTTCTTCCTCAGCTAAAGCAACAATTGCATTCCTTTGCTTTATGTCTGCACTCTCTGGGCACTCAAAAGCTATGTGTCCCAGCTTATTACATCTGTAGCATCTTATTTCTCTGCCTCCTCCTTTGCCTCCTCTACCTATAGAAAAACTCTCTCTGCCTCTTGCATCACCTCATGTGGATGCATGCTGGGTTGAGCTACTGCTAGCTCCTTCTGCAGGTGTTGTAGATCTTCCACTACCACCTTGACTTTCTTTTCCTCTTAAAGTCCCTCTCCCTCTGGCAGACTGCTTCCTCATGAGTTTTTCCTCCGCTTTCAGTGCTATCTCCTAAGCTTCCTCTACTATTTTAGGAGACAACAGACTTATCTCATCCTGAATTTCCATCCCGAGGCCATTCATATGTCTAGCCACCCTCTCATCTGTATTCTGGGCCTCTCCAGCTCTTATGCTCACCTTATAAAACTCTTATGTATATTCTTTCACTGTTAAAGCTCTCTGTCTAAGATTTTGCATTTGTCTAAATAATGTTTGTTGATAATTACTGGGAAAAAACTTACCTTTTAACTTCGCAACTATTCTGCTCCAATTCTTGATTGGCTGCTTACCCAGTCTCCTCCTTTCCGCATGCACACCATCCCACTAGAGCGCTGCATGGCCTTTTAATTTGGTGACAACAAATTTTACTTTCTTCTCATCTTCCAATTCTTCATAATCGAAGAATTTCACCATGCTATTAATCCAGTCGATCAGTTCTTCTGGATTTAGTCCTCCTTGATATACTGGTACTAACTGGTTCCATGGTCTGGCTGTGGATTTCATCACTGACTGAAAGAGCCTCATCTCAGGAGAAATCTCTACATCTTCCTCCTCAGTAGCTTCAACTTCGAGTTCACTCACGTCTCCATCATCTATGTTCTTGTCGGAGGTTAGCGCATCCAATCTAGCTCGCAGCTCCTCTATATCTTCCCTCAATTCGACATTCTCAGCATATCGTCCCCTTCCACCACGTCTATGTCCTCATCCTCTTCCAACCCTGAAAGCCATCATTCTATTGCTCCTGAGATTTAACTCAATGCCAGTTGCTGGCTCTGATACCACTAATGATGGACCGGTCTCTGTCTCTAATGACAACTTCTCCAATTTGATTACAATATCTTTGATATCCGGCTCTCTCTCCTTTGGATCTGTCCTCGGCTCATCAATCATTAAACATGAGTCTCACATGCAATAACTATAACCATACCCAGGTTATTACGCGTGCTCAATTCAATTTTACACAGGTTAAGATGACAATTCAATGCCCACGGTGTTGTTAATACAATTCCCCAGCAAATGTTCTGTTGTCCATACGAGACTGCATCCTTCTAACTGCGAATTGGCATGAAATACATCCGTGCAAAAATCCCAACACACAGCTATCATGGAACCCTTGTGATTGACTGTCACTAATTTATAACACTTCCGCCTTCATTGTAATTGAATATCCACCACTGTTCTCAAGAATGAAAACAGGGTATAATGAATTGTGCGCACAGAGCTTTTGAACGCATACACCTTACAACATTATAACAATACGCCATATAAGAATCGAACGCACATACATTATAAGAGTTTGTAACATTATAACAATACACCACCGTAGTGGAATTATGGTGCGTTGTCATACAATATCCACCATATAGGCTGCTCTGTATATTGGGTTTCAATAGCCACGGTACACGGTTAAGTGCCACATCGTTTCAATGTAGTTCAACAACAATTTCACGTAAATCTACAAACATACATGTAATACAATATGATGGACAGCGCACAGTGCATGCACAACTATTCTAAAGCACACCCAAATCTGTCTATTAATTCATAAAAATATGAACTGCGCAGAAGATGTATATTGTTTATTACATAGCCAAGTACATATATTCTCCTCCACGAATCCGTGCTCCCATTTACAATACAAGACACTTATTACATTGAAGAGCTGTGGAAATACATTCATTCTTCCTATTGTTCATCCATAAAAATTTCCTAATTCTGGACTTTTACATGAGAGGAAATCTTTCCTACTTGGCAGCTCCAATTCCTTTTTTACTCATAATGTAAATCTTTATTTAGTACAAAAGTGGCTTTTTACCTAATAATTTAAGATTTTTACCATTTAGTAAGTTTTATTCTCCATGCTAATCCTACTTTTAGAGAAAAGGTAGCATGTTTTATTTTTTTTCCTATTTTTAACTGAGAAAAAAAACATATTTTTAACTGGAAAAAAACATAGAAAGTGCAGGCTTTTCTCTGAGTCGTTTGCTCCTGCATCAAATGAGAAAACATTGATTCATAAGTCATAGTGGACTAGACTGGTCCTTGGCAAACCAAATGGGATAAGTAGCTAGGGGTATTTATGGGTCTTGTAGTTAAAACCTACATAAATAAGATAGACCTCATAAGCCCCATACTATAACATTTATAAGTATCACATTGCAAAATAATTTTCAGAAGGGCAGACCTTATGTTTGCATTTAAGTATATAAGAAACATTATATTTGAACTTGATTTATAAACAATACTTTGTTCATGAATGTAAGTATACAACCTAATATTGTACAACTAAATATATCCATGTTTCCATGCCATCTGCCTAGGAAGAGCGAAAAACAACAAGAAATACATAAGATTATATTTTTAAATGAAAATACATTCCCAAATTTTGTGTAACCCATCATGTAAAAATACAACTAGTTACAGTGAAACCCAACAAAGTTGTACGAACAAAATAATTACATCTAACAAAATATCACAACTGATAATTTTCTAAGAACAATGTTATGTTATTATACCTCTAATGGTTAAAACAAAGTCAATGAACCAAAACCAAAAAATTAATTTCTTATAAGAATCCTCATGCAAATTTTCCATTTTTCCACTTACTGAAATCACTTCTTAAAATTAAAACAAAATTTATTGAACGATAAAAATAGGGTTTGTGAGCTCTATAGATACATTTTCATGTACATTTATTCCTCACAAAATCATAATGGGAAGTTCGAGGTGGATGAGCACAATGGGATCACCCATTAAGGAAGAAAAAAATTACAGTTACCTATGAAGCTTTTAGAGCCATTGGGCCTCAAAATAAACCCTACATGAACCCCACATAAAACTAAAAGTTACGTTTAGATGACAGAAACCATTTTTAGTGGCCTTCCAAGTAATTTCCATAGACATGATTCTATTTGGGTAGTGGTCTATTGTGTTTCTAAGTTGCTATCAATCTTCTGCGTCATAAGATTAACTCTCCTACTTAGGTCGTGGATCTCTTCTTCTATCATATTTTGCCACACTTTGGATTAACAATAGCATTATTTCTTATTAATATTATTGTTTCCTATGTATCTTTTGGCATACTCTATGACTTATGCTAGGTTGAAAACTTTTTTTTTTTATTTCCTTTCATGTGAAAATAGATGACAAAAATGAGGTTGCCAGTCATACTCTCATTCCTACTGGGGTATTTTATTTTGAAGTTTGTTATGTGTTTCACCCAAGTGTAGCCTCTAAGATGCGATTGACTATCACCCCTTGTGGTTTTGCATGTCAAAAACAAGAAAAAAAATTATCTTTGTGTTTTATACACTCCATATCTTAGTACCATACTTAACTAACTGATGTTTTACAAGTTGCTCAGGATGATGCAAAACATAGGTACATCAAACATCACACACCCTTGTCATTTGAACCAGGATATCATGTATGACACTTTTTGCAAAAGAAATGCTTCAAAGCCCAACACCATAAGTTGCATCCTCTAAGATATGGTCCATACACTATTCTAAAATACATCATAGAAAATGCATATTAATTAGATTTGCCTTCCCAACTAGGAATACATTATGTGATTAATGTTAAAAATCTAAAGCTCTTTGAACCACCTTTCTCTTGAGAATCATTCATTGTAATATTCTTGATTTTGAATCTCCCTTACTAAAGGATGTAATTATTTCTTCGAAGATGAGGACATCTCGCTAGTAGATATGCTTATCATATCTTGTAGCTTAGAAGGAACACAAATCACCATAGGTAAAATGGATGACTACATAGACATTGTAAAACAATTCTTCTCATTTGATGGTGGAAAGAAGGATGCTTCTAGCTCTAAACACAGAGGAAATCGGAAACCAAGAAAGGGCACCCCTTCTGAGGCAACTTATAGTGGGGAAGGAAACATATAAAAAGTGTATTTGATGTCTCTAAAATATATAATTTCTTTTTCTAGTGCAAACTATAAAAATAATATTTTGTTGTTTCCATGCAAAACTATTTGTAATCAAGTTAATACAAAGACACATTTGTATAAGATAGTATCTCCCTTCTGAAAAATCATGGTATTATTTTCAAAATCCTATTATTTATCTCTGTATTATTTCATTGTACCATATGTAATTAATAATTTTTAAATACACATAACTCAATATTATGTTTTAACCATCATATACATATTTACCTATTAATATAATGATTTAGAGTTACATAAAATGGTACATGAAAATAAATACATATTACTATAACAAATGTTATCGGGTTATATAAAATAATACACGAAAATAAATATATTAATATTATATCTATTAAAAGGTTTTTTCGGAGGAAAAAAATGAGAATAAGATACCAAACTGAGTGAAAAAAAGAAATCCAATGAATAATATTATATTAGCAATGTCAAAAAATATCGGGGCATATTTTATATATTTCCTAAAAACACTTGCTTTTATATTTGACTTGGGTATAGAGGGCTCACTATGTAAAATATATAATTATAATATTCATGTTATTCTTATAATTATATGACCATTTTTTATGGGATTTTATTATGTTTTCTTCTTTCAAATAATGGAGTAAATAATTTGATATTTATGGTTGATATAA
>APFE030250539.1:0-23047 GCA_000404065.3 Pinus taeda | reverse complement strand
GACCAAATTTTGCTTGAAAACTCTTTGAAAAGACAAAATTTGACCTTGACACTCTGAGACCACTTTGTAAGAGCATTTTGATCACTGGAGGAAGGCTGGAAAGACTGACACTAACACCTTCTTTGAAACATAATTTGAATTAGTCCTTAAACATACTGGGACTTTGACAGAGGTTACCTTTTATGTATGGACGCATATTCGAATACATGGTTCCTTTAGCCAAGTAATAGACTGTGAGAACGAATAAATCACCACAAACTTCTCAAGAGATTTGTAAAGATGTTAATGCAAGATTCAAGCAGATACAAACTTGTATAAACTGATGTATATACATTTCAAATCTTCAGATCTTCATATAGCAAACCTTTGAGAATCAAATGCTTAATAAGACAATAACCTCGGTCAACAGAGATGGATGGAGATTTGACTTTGCAGTAATGAGTAGTATAATGAGAACATCCTCAAGCTAGGGTCGAAATCATAGCTTTCAGGCTTTTCTCAAGGGCATTCCAGGAGCTTCTTTCAAGGGTATCTCCTAAGAGGTGATCCACAACTTTCTGTCCTTACTCCTGCTCTGATTCCATGTTGAGAAAGGAAGTGGAAGAGAATTTTAGAACTACTGGGAATTACTTGTGAATGTATTAGGTTTTCTTTACAATTTAATTCACTTCATCAAGTAATTACACTTCAAAAATTAAATGAACAGTAAGGAGAAAGAAGAGATCACAATGCACAATAACAAGAGACACCATAATTAGGTCAAAGGCCAGGGCAAAACCCCACAAGGGGGAAAACCCAACCAAATATTTCTTAGAGAGATCCTTCAACAATACGTCAAGACACAGATTACACTGACCCAAGAAGGCTTCCACAAGTGCTAAGTCTTCACAACTGAATGGTCAACAAAGATCACCAAGGAGAGGCTGATTGTTTCATCATATCACAGAAGACAATCAGATTAGAACTCAGATCTAGGCTCAGATCTCAGACCCAGACTTCAGATCACTATAATAATAAGCAGATCTTAGACACCAGAGTTCAAATCTCAATGATAATAAGCAGATATCGAATACTAGACTTCAGATCTGAATGATAATAAGAGGATGTTGAAGCTCTGACTTCAGATCATAAGTATAATGAGCAGATCTCAAACCTCTGCCTTCAGATCATAAGTATAATCAACATATCTTGAACCTCTGACTTCAAATCATAAGTATAATGAGCAGATCTCTAATGACTGATTTCAGATCATAAATGTAATGAGCAGATCTGTAGATGTCGGATCACTTCACATAGGAGAGCCAAGGAGTAGGGTATGTGTGTTCCAATAGCATACAGAGGAGAGCGAATTAACCTCTCTATATAGCCATCATATGATCCAAATGAATGAGTTTCTAGGCAAGTGAACTAGCCATCATGTGATCCGAATGAGAGAGTTTCAAGGCAAGCCAACTAGCCATCATGTGATCCAACTAGCCATTTGAAAATATAAATAAAATAAAATTTTAGAAAATACATGTTGGCCAAATCAAAAGCATGAAGAGCTTGCTAGAAACAATAATACTTTTGTTCTTCTCAAGTACAATGATAATTATGAAGACTGACCATAGCCACATATTCTTCAACACTATCAACCCATTAATTCTTTTGGTGGCCGATTATGTTATTTTAAGGGTGATGCGATCCCCATTACTTCATTCATACATTAGCCTATCCACCTTTAAGGGAATGCTATCTTAACTTATGCATGTGGAAATGACATGATATTGACGCATATCCTCACACATATTTATTTTTCAATACATTTTGTTTGGGTTGCCTTCCTGCTCTTTGAGCCATGGTGTACCATTGTGACCGTTTTGGTATGAAGACATATGTAGAGCTTGATACATAAAAAGACTTGGGCCAACAAATGCACATATGTTAAGGCTTGTGCAATTTGTTATTACATGGGATGGAGGCACCGGTTTGAGCCATTGTTTGTTGCCTTCATTGGTTGCGACTTGATGTCTTATTACTTACTTCATGCAAACCATATCGAGGGTGCATATGACATGACATTTATACTATATGGAGTTGCTTTTGATTATGAGGATCCAAGTTTACATTGTGTTTTTGGATATTGCTTATGAAATAAATTACGAACCACAAAATTTATACATTCCAAGCTTTTTTTGGAAGTGCTTCTAACTAATTATTTTATTATTGTTGAAAATTCTCATGGGGATAGTATAAGAACATTATTATATTGCTTTTATTGGATATAAATATGTGTCGATATATATTTACGTATTTATTTTTCTTTTCTAGGAGATGTAAGGAGTTTGTTGAGGATGATAGGCATGTAAATATTTTGTTGTATTCCTTGGAGAGCTAATGTCTTTTGGAAAACAATTGCTTGTTTATTGTAAAAAGAGTGGAGGTCAAACTCTTATAAATGTTTGCTTTCCCCATTTGAGGATGGTTGGAGATGGGGATTCCCCCCCTCCCCCCCTTCAGCGTTTGTTGAGTATATTGAGGGAAATGGAAAGCTTGAGGAATGTTCTTCTTCTTGGATGCTAATTTGCTAAATATGGAAGTTGTGCAGACAATTTCTTGAAGTGCGTCATGAGGGCTTAAATGTGGAATTTTTTCTTTATTTAGAGGAGTTACGTGGAAGACTTAATTGTGGTTAATTTTCCTCTAGGACTCTTTATGTTTAATGTTGGAAAGTGTTATTGAATGATATGTCTTCTTAATTAGAGTTTGCTAGAATTTATGTTTTCTAAGTTACAAACATTTTGTCATGCTCATTTGTTGGTGGTCCTTCGTTAGGGCCTCTGAAATTAGATCTATTCTTTCTTGAACAACCATATGAGAATGCTGTAATTTGTTCATTCTGGCCATAGCATTGTTTTATTACTTGAGAATATAGCAGATAAGTAATGACCTTGTAGAGTCCATATACTCGATGGATAGGAATTAGGCTCAATCTACCTATCATATTTTCATTTTTGTATACTACAACACTTGTTTTGTTATAGGCATTCTTCGTTTCACCTTAAGCCCTTACTGTTTAAGCTTAACTGTCTTATCTTAGGGAAACCTCCCTTGAGTTGGAGAAGAGCCAACCTAAATTGTGAAGAGGGTTGGTGAGGTGGCATTTTCCTTCTCCTCTTAGTTGCCCATAGGCTAGTACTAATATTTGGAACTTTAATTTAAAGGTGCTAATTTGTGAGGTAAAATGTTGCATATAGGATGTTAGCTTCTTGGGTTACTTTGAAAGTGTTTATTTTATGTTAGGGGTGTTAGTTTTGGTAAGCAACAGATAGGTGTTCTAGTCTCTTTGGTGTCTAAGAGGCTAAGGAACATAGGAGGATAATTATCTCTAAGACCCATAATTATTTCTAAGGAAAATGCCTTAATTAGATTAATTAGCCAATTTTTAATTATTTTCCTAAATTAGGAAAACTAGTTAATTAAATCAAATTAATTGAGGTAAATCTATTTTTCTCTAGAGACTTCCAGAAAAATCACTTAATGGGGTCAAGATGATCTTAGCCATTGATTGTGATTAGATCGTGGCTATTGGTTGCCCAAATAGAAGATTATAAGAGTAGGTTGATGGGGTTTGGAGAATACACACAAGACATTCAAACAATTCGACTACCTAGTTGCTGTGATTCAGCGAGGGCATAGTTGAAGCAGAGGGAGACACCAACAATGAGGTTTTTAGTAGTGAGAATTTCGGGAGAAATTCTCAGGAGGTTTCTGGAGAATTTCTCAAGAGGTTTCTGACATTCCAGTGTTAGGAAGGGAGGCCGAGATTTCCAGTAGAGGAGGCCAAAGTAGGTAGTGCGTGTTTTAGAGGCAACAATTTGATTTGCGGTCCAGCGAGGTGATCCATTGGAAATGCGAGTTGTTTCAGTGAGCAACAACAGGCAGTGAGGTTGCCGGAAAGAATTTCTAGAGGCAGATCGATTTTCCTAGTAGAAGTGTTGCGCAATCCAGTTAGCCAATGTGAGTTGCAGGTAGGAGTGCGAGTTAGCGGGAGGAGTCTGAGTTGATTTGCTAGAGGGAAAAAGGATTTCCCAGTTATTTTACCAGTGAGATAAATTGCCAAAAGCTTTGTCAATGAATAGGCATCTAGTTGTATTCTATGTTTTGCTAAAGAATAATCAATAAAACCCTCATCTACTGCACTGGTTTTTCCTTCGGAGTTTTTCCAGGGACGATTGTCCAAAAAGATTGGTGTCATATTTATTGTGTGTGTGCATTACTTTCTCAGTTCCAATAGTCTATTTTCACAACACATATATCAGTGAAGATTGCAGTGGTTGATTGTTCGTTATTTGTCGTAATAAATTTACCTATGCCAAATAAATTGCATAACTTAGGAGAATAATACCTAGGAGTTGCAATCGTAGAAATTTCGCATGCTATTAGAGCGAGGTTGGTGCAGATAAAAGAGATCAGAGCATTGAAGAGAAGATCTAGAACAAAGGGTTTGCCGCAAAGAGTTGTAGGGTAAATCAACACAGAACAAATCTAGCGCAAAGGGTTTGCTGGAGAAAGGTTTTGTAGGAGTAAATCAACGCAAGGCCAGGAAGAGAAAGCACACGGGGTTTCATGTTAGGTCCCTATACTACTCAGTGTGGAAAAAGTCTGCGAAAAATCCCGATTTAATCCTAAAAACGCGATTTTTTGAACTAAATGATTTAATCCCCCGACTTTTTGGCGACTTTTTCACAAAGGAAAAAATCACGATTTTTTCCTTATACTCCCGATTTAATCGGGAGTCGACCCAAAAAGTCTTCCTCCCTTCCCAGGCCGCGGATAAAGAGGCCGCAAAGGTGAAAAAACTATAAATTGAAGCTTCCATCCATGCATTTTCAAGTTCTTGCATTGTATTGTTTGTCATACTTCTTGCGAGCATAGTAGTCTCATTTGTAATCTGTTGGTTTTGACTCTTGAGGTTAAGATATGTTTTTGCTTTCCAAGGAAAAACAAATCTTTATACTTCATATTTCTAGTTAGAAAGCAAAGTATACATTGGCTAAGCCTCCAGGCTTTCAGTGATCCAGACTCTAACAACCACTGCCCGTTCAAAAGATTACAAAAGTACCAAAAGGACAAGCACACAACAGTCTTCCGTAGAAAGAACCCCACACCATCAAAAACATTGTTACAATTGTTGAATGATTCCAAAAGAAACAACAAAGAGGAGGTCATGAAGATCAAATAACAACAATCTGTCCAAAAAAAACAAAACCAGTGCCTCAAAAAAGAACCCATTTTTCAGACAGGAACAAAGTACTTGTGAAATCTTGTGACAGCGAAGATCCTTCCTGCAATGAGAGCACGTTTTGAAAGGGAATCTTCTTTAGTGGTGAACTCCTTGTAAATGTGGGGAAAGGTTATGTATCAGAGGTGGATTACCTCCAAGAGTTTTTGAATAATAGATGCCAAGGCTAGGTTAGTAATCTAACATCTACTGTTTTCTCATAAAATAAGCAACTTGGAGTCACCTAATTTTCACATCTACTATGATACTCACTGTTAATTTTCATTGGACCTACCACCTGACACCTTATTACCCAAGCAGATTACAATCTATTGAATAAATGCATGACTTATTTCTTAATACAATTAGGAAACAAAAATTAAAAGGGGAAGAGGATCTCAGTGACTGATTACTTGATGACTTTTAGATGACTCATGATATACATTTATTATATTTTTTGTTTGATATTTTGACTCTTGAGAGTTGAGACTCAGACAGGACTCAAAATTCAGGAGTTGATTCACTATTTTGATATGTGATGTAGCACTAGACTTCATATACATATTATATATTAGCTTACTTTACATGTTTATGTGGAAATGCATTTATTTGATGTTGTGGATACTCTAGATGTTAAAAAAATTAAAAAAATGAATAATTTTGTGTTTTTTTAATTTTGCCGACTTTTTACCGACTTTTTCAAAAAAGTCCCGACTTTGACGAGTTTTTCAACTTTTGGACCCTTGCCGAATTAATCCCGACTTCGATTTTTTCCACATTGAAACTACTAGCGTAACCCCTTATTGTTATTAGTGCAACCCCCTTATTGTATTATTGTGCCTGTATAGTCCCCATGTTGCTATTATTATGCCCCATAGAAGCCCACTGTTGTTATTGTTGTGCCCCTACAATATTATTGTTATGTAGGCTCTGATTGTATTGGGACTCCTTAGATTCCTATATATAGAAAGGAGGTCTTGTCATTTGTATCATCCAAGAATTGTTCATTTGTGTAATGTAAAGGAGGTTGCCCCCTCGAAGAGGCTGCTTGTGAAGTCGCTAATCTATCTTTTTGTGAGCTGGTTTCATAACATTTCATAACCTAGTTTATTAAGTTCTTCGGTGTATCAGAGTTCACAAATTTTCCAGATATGGCCACAGAAGGATTCAGAGACTAGAGAAATTTGGATTTGTCTTCCAGGTTGGAAGATGAATTCGCTCAAATAGCTTGTTTCTCTAGCTCAACTTTGCAAGGTGTCTGTACATAGACAATGGAGTGTCAACACACATGACAGGGGTAAGAAACTACTTCTCTAGCTACAGGAAGAGGAGATGGACTTCCAAACACATGGGAAACAAGAAAAAATGTACTCTAGTTGGTTGAGGTGCCATCGACATTCAAAGGGAGTCAGCGGCAAGTATCAATGTTACAGATGTGTGGCATGTGCCAGGTTTGGGCATGAACTTGATTTCAGTTTCTGAACCGTATGATAAAGGATATGATGTCTACTTCATAGGGAAGAAGGTGTTCATCAAGCACTAGAGTTGGAAGAAGGTGAAGCAAATTGGGATTCAAAGCAACATATGATATAATTTATAGCTCGATTCTCCAAAGGCACTAGTTAACATCAACAATAGCAGTGGTAGAGACTTAGGTGAATTGTGGCATAGAAGAATGGGACATTAACACCATTGAGCACTTCATATGCTCAAGGAGACATTGACAAGTGTTCTAGAATTAAGCATAAAACACAATGATGTGTGCAGGGGGTGCGAACTTGGGAAATTCCCTAAGAAACGGTTCCCAAGAAGTGATAGTAGAACAGATGGTGTGTTACAACTTGTACATTCAAATATTTGTGGCTTGATGTCCACCAGATCTCTCGTAGCGTACGAGAACTTCGTGACCTTCATAGATGACTATTCCAATGTTGAGTAAATTAGGGCATTATATTTCTCTTAGATCTTTGACATTTACTTGTGAAAATTCTTATGTGCCTATTAGTTGTTATCTATATTTTTCTTTCATCAAGATAAATGCCAAAGAATAAACAAAAAGGGACAGAAGATGTAGGTACACAACCAGGGCAAAACCCCTAGGTAGGGGAAAACCTAGTCAATAACTCTTCCTTTAGTAGATTCATACCATAGTGAGACAACCAAGACCTTAAGCTAAACTTCTCTCCATCCATCAAGTCAACCTTTTAGTTGAAGTAGTCTTCTTTTAGAAATAAGAGATCCTTCTTCATACATAGAACAACTTCCTCTTTTGCGATAGAAAGAAACTTCCGTCTTGCAATATAAAATTTTGGCTTCTGTAATTGTTAAGAATTTTGGTCCTGAGTTTATGTCATCCTTTAGTACTTTTCTTTCCTATATGTGCTCCAAAACCAAACTTTTCTGCACTTCTAACTTCGTTGCCTGTAGCCCATATGAACTTCTTGATATCTTCACCATTTGGACGACTTCACTGGGGTATATATAGTGGTTTCTATCTGTAGTTGAGGCCGACATGAATAATTTGAGGAGCCATCTTGTAGAGGATTGGTTTTGAGGCCAACTTGCAAGGAGACCAAGACCGACTTGATGGAGGAGAGGTAGGACTTTAATTGACACTTAAATATTTTTTCTATCATGTTCCCAAGAAGGGTTTATTACATCAAATTTTGATTTTGACTCAATAGAAAAATCCTATAAGCCTACAATGGAGGCTTCATCTATGACTATTGACCCAGCATGAAATCCATGCTTTAATAATTCAAATTAATAATAATAATAAATTTCTTTTGACAAATATATTACATCAAGATTCACGTAAAATTATGAAGACCGACATTAGTTACATTCTTCAACATCCAGGAAGGCCTAGGTTTACTTTTTGGAGACGAAAGATGAAGTCTTTAATTGCTTCCAAGAAAAAGGAAAACATGACAAGAAAAAGGATCAAGGTGCTTCGTACAAACAATGGAGGAGAGTACACAGATAGTGACTTCACAGTTTTTTGTGCAAAGGAGGGCATCGAGAGGGAGTGGACAACTCCATACAATCCACAATAGAATGGAGTTGTGGAGTGGAAAAACAGGACTATTGTTGGGGAAACAAAAGCTATGTTATATGACTAGGATATGCCTACGTTCTTATGGGCAAAGGCATGTAGCACAATGGTGTACATACAAAACAGGGTTCCTCACTAGGCATTGGGGAAGATAACACCAGAGGAGGTCTTCACAAGGAAGAAACCAAAGTCTGTTCACTTCAAAATATTTGGTAGTAGAGCATACTGCCATGGGCTAGATGACAAACACACTAAGTTGGATCAAACTATAGAGAAGAGATACTTCGTCGGTTACAATGAAACATCCAAGGCATATAGGATCTATGTTCCGAGCAATAGGAGGGTCATCGTGAGATGGGATGTGAAGTCCATGGAGGAGAAAGCCCTTAGGAGATTTCGCGAGTTGTCAACAGGTTATCAAAGTGAGCCAGTAGAAGCTCGAAGGGCTGAGCAACAATAGGGTTAGTCGTAGGGATATTAGAGCACGAGTACAATTACTAGTACGAGCACTAGCTCAGGGGTAGGTGATCCCACGAGTTTGCAGCAGATGGAGCAAGAGGGGCTAGATGAGGAGCTGGTAGAACCACCCACCACTAGTGGTAGAACTAGCAAAGAAGTTCGTCAGACGCTAAAGGATGCCCAAGAGTTTATTGGATTGCTAAGATGGGTAGGAGGGAGCGCAGACAACCAAACATGTACAAGACGTTGGTGACAAAAGATCATTGAGAAGGAACCTTCCAGTTATGAGGAGGTTGCACAACATCAGGCGTGGTAGGATGCCATGGTGGAGTACAACTCCTTCATGACAAATGTTGTATGGGAGGTAGTGCTTAGGCCTGTGGATAGGTCAGTTATAGGCTCTAGGTGGACCTATAACATCAAATACACTACAGATGGCAGTGTAGAGAAGCACAAGGCTAGGTTTGTAGCCAAAGGGTATGCACAGAAGGAAGATATAGACTATGAGGAGACCTTCGCATCAGTGGCCAAATATACTTCCGAGTAGTTTTATCTCTAGTAGTGCAGATGGGATGTCAAATTCACTAGATGGACGTCAAGACAAGATTCTTGAATGGGATGATAGAGGAGTTGTTAGGGTCCTATAATTTAGAGGATCAATTGATGATTATCTGTTGATTTTTATATGAGATATTATAAATAATGTTTCATTCTGCAAATTATTTCCAAGAAAAAGAAAAATAGAAAAAAGAAAAATAAAAAAAAAGAAAAAGAAAAAGAAAAAAAGAAAAGAAAAAAGGGGATACAAAAGAAAAAATATATATGTGAAAAAATAAAAGAAATAAAAATATGAAAAAAAACGAAAATATCCCTAATAAGTGAGCAAATTCAAATGCCACTTCATTTCAAAAAATAAAAAAAACATGATTAGAAATACCTTTAGAAAATAAAAAAGATGTGTAGCTAGTCTAAATGCCACATTAGAGTTAAATAAGTAGGATTAATTGTTTAATCACACCATTTAAGCGTGATTAGATTTGTTGGGTAAAGTGAGTTAAGTTAGGTTTAATTAGTTGAGCGCACAGTCTAATCGTGGTCAAATTAGTTTTAGTTACGTTATTTTTAATCAGTCAAATCGCATTGTATAATCATGATTTTAAATAGTTTAAATAAAGTTTTGGTGACATGATAGTGTTGTCATTTTGTAATAAAGTTTGCGCAACAATGAAGGGCCGCGATCTCACTCACCCAGATCAAAGGCGGGTGATGACTTTAGAACCCCTCCACCCCTCCGACAGTTAACCAAGGGGGGGCATCCCAAAAGCAGTTTCCCCGCCTACCACTTTTGCAACTTGTCGCCCCCAAGCGCATTTCGAACCCCTCCCTCCTCGCCCCCCCTGCGAAAACGACTTTCCCTCTTCCTGCCTACTTTATGACCATTGACTCATCCCTTCTCGCTCCACTCTTCTGCCAAATGGCGCCTCCCGTCCCCACCGAACTACAATATAATTCTGCCACATGGCACTCCCCATCCGCTTCTCTCTCATCGCGGTCACATCCCTCCCTGCTCCACATCAACTCATCCCTGCCAAGTAGCACCTTCGTTACACCTGTCATATAACCGTTCCCAGATCAATGAACCTACTCTAGTTAAACAACCTAATCATAATGGTGAGCAAGTTCACTTATAAATTAAGCCAAAACCCATTCTATTGGCCTTTTCCTTTGCTGTTCCAAGACACCGAGAGACCAAAACTGTTACAACACCCAGTCAGTAGACCAAGACCTGTCACAGTGACCAGTCAACAAGCAAATTATCGCTGTACCTAAACACCAGTTTTCATCCACCCAATTCCTGGGTAATTCCAAACTTCCCTGTTCTTTCCTTTCCATAATGGCTCCTAAAGGCAAATCTAAATCTATAGAAGTAAATCCCCTTCTACCCCTTGTAATTGATTTGGACCACCAACCCCTGGTAGACCAAGAGTATAAAATCCTTGAAACAAGTTGTGAGTTCGACCTCTATGAACTCCACAACTGGTGAAAGCATAAATTTATTGAACTTAGTGATGAATTGGGTTTGTGGGACTCCTCCCTACCCCAATTCATTTTCCCTCAGACCTACCATTTCCCTGAGTTTGTTTCATGGTGCCACTTTTGGTACATTCCTAGTCAGAGGGAAATTGTGGCCCAAAACAATGATATCCTTCTCACTGTTACCTTTGATTCCATTTCCCAAATGCTCCAAATTTAAAACTTTGCCCCTCTGAAACCTTTTTCAGTAGATTCCCTCATGGAACTCTACAAGAACCTCAGTTTCCCACACAGAGCAAAGATCTTTGAAACATTTCTCCCCGAGGATGCTCAATTGCCTAAGAAAAATTCCCCATATTCATCCTCCATGTTCCCTAAAATGACAAAGCAAATAATTTCCATAGTTTCTTGCTTACTGGGCTATCAATCCAATCAGTGGGTTGTTGAGGCCATCATAGGATTTTTATCTGTCTTCTCAATGGGTGAAAAGCCCTCAAAAATTTTCAACTACAGTGAGTTTCTAGCAGATGCCATCCATGAGCAGTTCCTAAAGTTTTCTACAAAGGGAACCTTTAAATATGCTTCAGTTCTAGTCTATTTATTTTTATACCATCAGGCAGACATTCAGTTTCCATTGCAGAAATTGGATGAGCAAGGGAATGCCCAATCTGTAATTCACTAGACTTCCTTGCTAAGGAAGCATTCCAATGAATTTACCTTCAGTAAGTATCTTGACCATTTCTTATATAGTCTCTTGCCTATTGAATAGTAATGTTCAGCCAAGGATAGGACCTGAGATAAAAGGATTTCTTCATCTCAGCGAGCAAACCAAAACAGGCGACTGGTACTTGTACCAACATTATACAAAAATCAGTGTATGGGTGTGAATTGCCACCATACAGGTTGCCCATGTTTGTCCCAATGAGAATTTTCTCACTATAGTATATCAGACAGATGATTAAGATGGATGAGCTGCACTTTGTGGCTGCCAAGAAGAAATCTCAATATAAAATAAAAACATAGGTTAGCCCTTTTATCTGCAATACCAGGACAACAACCAAAGAAGTAAACATCCTCCTCAAGCAAATGAACTTCAAACTCAACATCACCTGGTCATATGACACCTTGGGAATAATTTCGAAGCTGAGAGTAGAATAGAAGACTACTCCCTACACTCATACTCCCAAGGCAGAAATGGAAAAGTATGTGAATCGGGATCAGTGGTAGGAGAATAATTTACAGGAGGCAGAAGAAAAGGTACTTTCAACAACAACATCATAGACCTCCAACACAACAAGAGAAGCAAGGCAAGAGGCCTAGAGAAGATCTTTCCCCTTCAGTCACAGAAATCCAGGGAAAGGAATTCAAAATTTATAAGAAGACATAGAAAGTCAATCCAGCAGGAGAATTTTTGGAGGTGGAAAATGTACCATCCACCATTGTTTTGACAAGCCCTCATACTTCTACGAGGAATGAAGATATTTTTATAGGATCTCCATCCTCTTCGGCCTCCCAAGAGCCACTGGATACCTCTCAGTCAGGGGAATTGGTTCATGATCAAATTGAACCAAACATATTTGCCAAATATAGAGAAATTAAAAAGAAGAATGAGATGCTAAAAGCTACAGCTCTTTCACAGTTTTGGAAACCGACAACGTCCTCACAACATAGGCTTCTCGCTGCCTTTGACACAGAGGAATGAAAGATGCAGATAACCTTCCTCCAGGCCGAGGTTCCTTTCCCTAAAACTCTAGAAGATTACAAGAAATCTATCTTTTCCTTCAATGTTGACCAAATTCATCCAATTGATCAAATAGACTTGCATAAGCAAACAGGGGAAGTGTTGTATTCGACCTTGACAACTTCAGCAATGGCAACTTCTAGGCTGCAAGCTTTAGTCAACAACATTCAGTCCCAACTCAAATTAGAAAAGATCTCTTCTATAGCTAAAGACACAAAAGTCAAGTCTTTAGAAGATCTAGTAATTAAACTAGGATATGATCCCAACAATGTGAAATTTGCAGAAGAAATCATTAGAAGGAAGAATGCTGACATTGCAGCACTCAAGAATCAGCTTAAGCTTCCATCCACTGAAGATCCACAGACAAAAGAAGTTGGACAGTTAGAGAAATAGAAGGAAGACATGTTCATAATTATTATTGAACAAAGTGGATAGATTAAAGAAACGAAGATTGAGATGGAGAAATTGTTGAAGGAGAGAGAACAATCAACATAGTTGGTAGCCGCTCGACTCACATTGGTTCCTATTGCATCTACATCAACAACAAGGGCATCCACTTCAGCAACCATCACAATTGAGGCACAATCTATAGATTCTTCAGGAGAACTTGTTAAAGCAATGGAGGACCTATCTATCAAAGGACAAGAAATTGAGAAGATGAAAGCTCAGATAAACAATCTCCAAGAACAAAAATTAAAGATTGATAATGTGTACATAACAGAGCTTCAAAAGAATCATAGGTTAACCCAGAGAATTTAACAGTTGGAAAATGAGTCTACCATGCCACAAACACTTGCACAGGCAAAGGAAAACATTTGGATAGAAATAAATGAGGCCATGATTGAAATATGGCCCTGTATTGAGATAAGTTTTGAGCAGGGGAAATTAGTACATAGATCTAAAGAAGTCATTGAAGAGGTGAAAGAAAATTTAGGACAAAAGCCAAGTGAAGGAACTACTTTAATCAGGATTTTGAATTCGAAGACCAAAGAAGAATTGGAGGAGTTTGAGATTGCAGACAGGACAGAGACAATTTTGGAGGTGAGGAGGGTTCTTACAAAAAGGAACCTGATGCTACGGTTCGATAACAAGTGCCACAATTTATAAGCCAAAATTCAGAAGTTTCACAAGAAATTCAATGTACTGAATCAGAAGGCGCTGCCAGGTTTGATAGGAATTGGAGATAAGTTGATCAAGATAGAAGATTGTCACCATAAGTTATATACCATAGCTAGGGATAAGTCAAAGTTTTCCACCATCAGAGGAAGCATCACAGGAAAGGCCTTCATGGAAGCTTTGGATTTTGACTTTCTTATCAAACATGAGATAAAGCATTTATTCATTGTCAAACCTACTTTTCAAAAATACACCGAGGTGGATAAAACCTACAGGAAGCTAGTTAAATTCTCCACTCCAGATGGACAGATGGGGCAAATTGTGCCAATTACTTGGGTAAAACAAATTTTCACCTTCAACAACAAAGCAACACTTTTTCAGCCCAAGTCATCACTAGCAATCCTTGAAGATAGTGCCAGAGGGCTACAACAATTTTAGTTGCCGACATTTCTATACTATTTTTGTAAACTGTTTTTAGGATATTTTTTAAAAAATCTTGATTTTTCAAATGAAAATATTTTGACAAGTTTTGTATAAGTACTTCATATATTGAAGTACAAATGTTGGGACTTGTATCAAGAAAGCATACTTTAATGTAAAGTTGTTCACTGAGCTAAAAGCGATCATTTCATTAATACAGAAGATTGTTCCAAGATTCATGTGTCAGGCAAATTGGTGATGTTTTTTTCTCTTGTAAACTTGTTATATCTTTGTTTTTCATATGTCTTTTTGATCTGTATTGTTTAAAAGAAGATGAAGGGTTGAACTTGTTCAATTACACTCTGTCCTAGCTTATAAGCAATATATATGTTTTCAAACTGAGATTAAATATATAATTCATGTTAAAATGATCTATGTTTAATTGAATCTGAATCTTTTCCTCCCTTTCACTCCACAAAGCTTCAAAGATCCAATAGCTTGCTTATCTTGCCTTGTTTCAAATCTGTTTTGATATTTCTGTATCTGATCACCCTAAGACTTTGACTCCATTGTCCAATGGCCTTTCCTTGCAGTTTCAACCAAACATTTCAAAAAACCAAACTCTGAACCTAATAACTAGCCTAAAATCCCACAACAAAAAATCTAAATCCAATAGAGAGATCCCTCTCTGAGTTTAGAAGGGCTAGCTTCTAAGCTTAAAAGTGGTTTTGTGGTTACCTCTGGGTTTCTTTCACAGCCTTAAGAAATTACAGAGTGATAACAGGAAGTATATATCAAACAACTGGAGCGCTTCGAGACACATGAGCGAGGCACACGTGTGCAGGCTAAAGAGAGCACCATATGAGCTCAAACAAAATCCCAGGGCATGGTATGGTTGGATTGATAGCTACTTGCAGCAAATGGGATTCATGAAGAGCAAAACAGACTCCAATCTCTATCATCTGATGGTTGGAGGTTAGCCACTCATCCTAGTGTTGTATGTGGATGATCTCTTTTTGACAGGATCATTAAGGGTCATGGAGTACTGCAAGAGGAACCTAGTAGCAGAGTTTTAGATGAAGGACTTGGGGCTGATGCATTACTTCCTAGGCTTAGAGGTATGGCAAATGGATGAGGACATCTTCCTTGGGCAAGGGAGATATACTATGTAAATCTTGAAGAGGTTCAAAATCCAGGACTGTAGACCCATGTCCATGCTTATGATACTAACTGGAGGAAGATAGATGCTTCAAAGGACGTAGATGTGGACCCAACCTTGTATAGACAGCTCATTGGTTCACTCATATATCTGGTTAACACAAGGCCAAACATCTGTTTCGCGGTCAACACTCTCAATCAGTTTATGGTGGAATCAAAGAGGTTGCACTAGACAACGACAAGAGTCGAGACATATTTTGAGGTACTTGCGTGGCACAATTGAGTATGTTTTGAGATGTATTCCAGGGGATGGTGTTATGTTATGTGGATATACAGATGTTGATTGGGTAGGCAATTTAGTGGATTGGAAAAGCACCTCAGGGTGCTGCTTCAGTATTGGATCAAGGGTCAGGGGTTGTCTCTTGTTGCAGTAGGAAGAAAAAGTTTGTGGCACTGAGTTTTTCTTAAAATACATCACAGTTAGCATGGCCACATGCAAATCTATTTGGCTTCGAAAGATGCTAGTGAGTTTGTTTGGTCAACGGTTAGATTCGACCAGTATCTATTGTGATAATCGGAGTTGCATAATGCTCTTTGAGAATCTAGTGTTTCATGATAGATCAAAGAATGTCGACATAAGATACCACTTCATTGGAGATTGTGTGATTGGGTAAGGCAAAGTTTGTCTACTTCAAGGATAAGTTGGGAGCCATGGAGAACACCTTCCTCGCTAAGAGGGACTGTTAGTTTTGGGTAGCAATGGACAAATGTTCTAGTCTCTATGGTGTCTAAGAGGCTAATGAATAAAAGATATCCATAACCTAGGAAAGGTTTCACAAGAAAAGCCAGGAAAGGTTTCACAAGAAAAGCCTTAGAAACACCTTAATTAGATTAATTAGTCAAGTATTAAATATTTCTCTAACTTAGGAAAACTGTATAATTAAATCAGGTTAATTGAGGTAAATTTATTTTGCTTTAGAGAATTCTGGAAAAGTCACTTGATGGGGTCAAGATGATCTTACCATTGATTGTGATCATATCATGGCCATTGGTTGCCCCAAAAGAAGATTATAAGAGCAAGTAGATGGGGTTTGGAAAATACACATGAGACGTTCAAGCAGCTCAACTACCCAGTTGCAGTGATTCAACAAGGGTGCATTTGAAGCAGAGGGAGACACCAACAACGCAGTTTTCAACAGTGAGAATTTCTTCAGAATTCTCATTATTGAAAATCCCGCTGCTGGTCTCTCATTTTCAGTAGTGAAAAATTCTCCATAAGTTCTCATTGCTGAAAACCCTGTTGTTGGTGTCTCGTTTTCAACAGTGAATTTCTCCAGAAATTCTCATTGTTGAAAACCCTGTTGCTGGTGTCTCCCTCTTCTTCAACTGCGCCCTTGCTAAATCACTGCAACTGGGTAGGCGAACTGCTTGACGTCTTGTATGTATTCTCCAAAACCAATTGACTTGCTCTTATAATCTTCTGTTGGACAACCAAATTCTCAGGAGGTTTTCAACATTCCAGTGTAAGGAAGGGACGTTGAGATTTCCAACAGAGGAGGCTGAAGCAGGCAACACGAATTGCTAGTGCATGTTTTTGAGGCAATAGTTCGATTTGCAGCCCAAGGAGGTGATCCAGAGGAAGTGGGAGTTGTCTCAGTGAGCAACAACTGGCAGTGAGGTTGTTGGAAAGGATTTCTGGAGGCAGAATAGGTTTCCCAGTAGTAGTGCTATGCAATCCAGTTAGCCAATGCGAGTTGTAGGAAGGAGTGCGAGTTACTGGGAGGAGGCCGAGTTGATTTGCTAGAGGGAAAAAAGATTTCCCAATTATTTTACCAGTGAGATAAATTGTCGAAAGCTTTGCCAGTGAATAGGCAAGCAATTGTATTCTTTATTTTGCTAAATAATAATTAATAAAACCATCATCTTAGGGCTACGGGGGAGCGCCCCCGTCGAATTTGTTGTCGAAGAGCGCTCCGAGTGAGAGTGCATCGGGAGTGACCTAGGAGCGTGCTCTCGCAAAAAGAAAATTTTCTCTCTGGCTTTCTTCAAAATTTTTTTTTTTCTCAAAGATTTTCCAAACACAATTTTTTTCAAAGAAACGAGAGTTTTTGAGTGGGGAACCCTAATATTCAAGCCTATGGCCCTAGTATTGATATGTAATTAATGGTAATGTTAAATTCTTAAAGTAAAAGTGACATTCTCCTTTCTCTTTCATTTTCATCCTTTAGTTAATTTTTTAACATTACCATGAAATGGCTCAAGATGTTTGAGAGTGGTTTTGACCTTATTGGATTTTATATGGAGAAAGTAGAATTTTAGATCTCACCCAAAATCCAACAGACTTATCAGTTTTTCAGGATTTCAGGATTGGAGTGATTGCAGTGTTTCCATTGGATTTTGTCATGTACTAGGGTATGGAACTCATATTTAATCAAGAGCACCAAGCTCTCTATGTACTTTGATATTAGTGACATTGGTTGTCGAACTCCTCTATCATGACCCTACTAGAAATGTACCCATCACTCAAACCAAATGTTGACTTGACGTGCTACACTTTTTCTATCTTATGTTAATGCTTAGAGGGTGATATTTATTATTAATGATAAAGATCCCAAGATATGCAATGATTTTGATGATATGTAGGTATTTGTTGTAGCATGATTTTCTTGGATGCTAAAGGCCATCTAGAGCCTATTTGTTAATGTATTTTTGGTTTAGAGATGGATTGCACTCAATGCTATTTTGGTTATGTGCACCCTTACATGCTATATAAATGAGAACTTGTAATTTGTGGACCTGTGGTTGATGGAGATTATAACTACTAGATGAATGATGTTATAGTTTAATCCATGTTTTTATGTTTTTTATCACTAATTCATCATTCTACATGCTTTTGTTGACATATATGCATCAACATATATAAAAATATATATTACATAAAATCCGCTCCCAAAATAGCTCCCAACCCAGGAGTTTTCAAAATTGTCGCTCCCCACTCTTGCTTCTCACTTCCGCTCCCGCTCCCAAGCAGCCGTGCCTCATCTGCTGCACTGGTTTTCTCTTTGGGGTCTTTCCAAGGATGATTGTCCAAAAATATCAGTGTCAAATTTCTTGTGTGTGCACATTATTTTCTCAGTTCTAGTATTTTATTTTCGTAGCATTTTTATATGTGAAGATTGTAGTAGTGGATTATTTGTTATTTTCTGTAATAAATTTACAGAAGACAAATAAATTGCATAAGTTAGGAGAATAATACCAAGTCGCTGCAATCGTGGAAATTTCACAAGAATGGTCTTGGGGCATCTAATTTGTTTAGCATCAGGCCCTGAATTACTCAGTTAGAGATTCACCATGTGTCAGAGATATTGACTGGAATGATTGTGAACCAAGACTAGTCTGAATACCATGTGTCAGGTACTAACCGAAATTATGGTGACTTTTTGATGATGTACCATGTGTCTGAAGTACTGACCTGTATGGTGAGTATATACCATAGGTCTGAGGTACTGACCCGAATTATGGTCTACCATGTGTCTGAAGTACTGACCCGAATTATGGTGAGGATATACCTTAGGTCGGAGGTATTGACCCAAATTATGCTGGTTAAATTGATGTTGTTAATTTACCATGTGTCAAAGTTGTTTGGCTCAATTATGGTAATTGGTTGATGCCATTGGTTTACCATGTGTCACAATTGTGACCAGATTATGGTGATGATTTGTTACAAACTTTTTCTTAGAGAAATTTGTCAACAAAAGAACATTTGTCTAGCCATTATGAATACCTCTCTAGCTAAGAGGGAGCATTGAAAGTTATAGCTATCGTCAGTCTTCATAATTTATATATTAGCCCTTGTAATGTATAAAGAATTTGTAAGACATGTTTTTCATGCCATTTTCATTGTTTAGGCCTTAAAAGAATTAATTGGAGACATGTTCTTCATGTCAGATTTAAAAGAGAAAATTTTGAAATTTAAAATTTGAATTTTTGGCTCCAAACTTGTCAAGTTAGCCCTCCTTCAAGTCAAGTAGGCCCGATTGAAGAGATACACCCATTCGGACAGGCAAAGCACTATATATAGAGCATTCAACCTCCTCCACACTGTACCATTCGACTTCACAGAAGACAAGTAATATTCTGGGCATCTCAGTGAAAGTGCAGGATGGATTTGTAGTGCAGGACAAATTGGTGCTGCAGGATGAACTTGTAGTGCAAGACCAAAATTCTGGGCAGCAGGGTGGAGTTTCTGGGTATATTCTGCGATACAGAAATTTGGCTTAGGCAGATCAGAGAGGGCAGAAGTTTGACTTGACAAGAGGGCTGCTTGATCAGATTTGACCATAGCATTGTTGGTCATTTTGACCTCATAGTTGACTAGCTGCATTAGGTGATCTCTAGTTGAACTGAAGAATTTCTCTAAGGAAAAAGTTGCTGGGTTTTTCCCCCAAGTGGGTTTTCCCAGGGTAAATCTTGTGTTTTCTTTGTGCATTGTGATCTTTGTTGTTTTTATGCTTTTATGGTTGAATTTCTAAAGTGTAATTGCTTAATCATAAATTGGAATTGTTAAAAGAAGATCTACACCATTAGAAGTAATTATCGGTGTTTCAGATATTTGTGCTTGTATCTATTGCACTTGAAAAATCAACACGAATGAGTTGCGGAAAATTCAGCTGGGTGCAGATCGGGCTTTTTAGGGCAGATTTGCCAGTTCTAATTTTGCTGTAAAAATGCTATATTTTCTCTGTGGGCCATTTTCCCATTAAGGGAGCCGTCGTTATTTGGATAATAAAAGTGAAGAGTAATTGATGGGTTATTTGTTGTGTGAATTATTTCCTCTGTGTGTACTTCTGCTATTTAATTTTCTGTTAAAAATTTCAGTGTGTTTACCTTTAGTAATTGCAGAAATATTTTCTGGGTATAAATAATTGCTCAGAATTAAAATAATATTTGGAATTAAGAAATTAACATATACCAAAGAAAAATTCTTGTACATTGGCTAATTTTTACCGCCATTCCGGCCTTTCTTGTATAAATTTTGCGCACGCTGCATACACATCATCATATATAAATATGGATAAATAATCAATGTCTTTATATATTATTGCTGCAGCGAATACATTCACAGTGGCCTGAGATAGGCTACCCAACATACATATACCACTTTGACCTCACATAATGTAATTCTTATATTTATAACACATATAAGTTATGGTAGTTTAACCTCCTAACTTCTAAGCTTAATATTTACTGCATTCTATGTCACGAAATTATGGTGACCAGTCACCATATTACTCAAAATTGTTTTGTGTTATACTTTTTAACACTTAGCCGTCTTTGTCATGATTGGACTTCTGTTTTTATTTTTGATGTTTTCAACTTTGGCAAGCAGTTTTTCATGTAATTAGTAATTTATCAGTCTGCATGATTTTAGTGGTAAAAGCTTGAAAAGGATCTTATTCATCAAAACAGCTACAGTCTGTAATTTTTTTTTTTCTGCAGCATAGGTTGATTGTTCTTTTCCATTGTTGTTCAACATAAAATGAATCATTGAATGGCTTTCGTTGGATTTTCATTTGCGAGCATATTGCATATGCCCTATCGATAATCATTGTTTTAGTATTTTTTTCATGGTCAAATCCTTTGCCCCTTTGCATTTTCCTGCTCAAAATACAGTGAATACTTGCATGCTAATGGGATGCAAGTTGATAAATGTATTGAATATGCAAATATTTAAGGTCTTATTATGTCTTCATGATTACCCTCATGGTTATATGCTTAAGTTTTCTTTTTTGTGTTTATATCTCTATTTGATCTCAAATATTGAATGATAGATGCCTTGACTTCTTTCTATTAACAATTTTTGTATAATTATTTGGGGTTCAGTGTCAGGAGATTCTGCTGGTGTTCATATCCATGCTGTATTTGTGACCAAGGAAACTGCAAATTTTCTTCTGCAATATGTAAAGGATATGGAGACAATATGCTATATTTTGCCAGCATTCGAAAGCACTGCTTGGTCAGTGATGGCAGTGTCCTTCTTATCTCTTCTTGCAGTATCAGCTGTATTGTTGACATTTTTCTTTGTCCGGAGGTACCGGATTCGACATTTCAGTTCAAGGTTTTTACTGAATCGTGAGTTACGTGGCTTGAGTAGTCGTGAAGTAAAGGCTCTTCCTGCAGTTACATACAAAACACACGATATAAATGGAACTGATACATGTGCAATCTGTCTAGAAAGTTACGAGGTTGGCGAGAAGCTTCGCATTCTACCTTGTCATCATGGTAAGCCTGACTCTCCTCACCGTCATTTTCTGGCATGTATGAACGAGAAGCATATGTCAGAAAATTGTATAAAAATACTTGGAGACAATGAGCTGTCAATTTCAAGAAATGTGTCCATCTCTGTGGAGAAACAGGTGAAGGGAATGAGATTATGTCATTTCTTATGTGCAGGCCTAGAGTGTGCAACTATCTTTTTTGACAAAAAACTCTAAAACTTATTATCTTCCACTCTCAAATTGTCAATGTTATTGATGCAAACAAAGTCATAGAGTACTTTTGGCCAAAAACATCTAAGGGAGGGTCATATACAAGATAATGGAAAGTAGGTTATCATGTTTTAAAACACCAAACGTTGTTACCATCTATTAATGCCAGTACTGATGCAGTTATTTCTTGCTGCTACTATACACCTGCGTCTGTGTGGATACACTTGTATGTTGTAGCAATATTGTTCTACATATGTTAACCATGGTGCTAGTAAGGTTGTTGGCTCAATGGATTTTGACTGAATTTTCAAGAGAATCACTAGTTGTAAAGCCTACCTTTGAGGATATATTGCAATGTTTTATGCCCTTCTTCCTTCAGAAGCTTTCAACAAAGAAAGTCAGGTATTGTCTTTTCTGCATGATGCAGAGTGAGGCCTCTGCATTCATATTAATTTTAGTGTGCATGTTTATAATGTGATACTGCACTGGGTGTGCATATTTTTAGATCTTCAAAATACTGAACACATTCAACTTATTTGTAAATTGCTTAGTGACTATATAAGAAAACAGTACCTTTGGAATGAGGAATCAGTTTCAGAGAAACACATTATGCAATTTTTTTAGAATTTCAGTCTATCGGATTGCTTAATTAAAAAGTTGCCTAAGATGAAGATAAAAGGGGATTCTTTTGGGCTTTGACTATGAGACATTTGTTTAGAGTCTAGAGATACGTTGCAAAAGTGTGTGTGCACTGTGTATTGAAAAATGAAGAAGCTAAAATTAGGGAGCAATAAGGGAAACTACATAAATTGAAAGACAAAAGATAGGGAGAAATAGGGGAAACTCCATAAATTAAAAAATAACATAAGCTTACCATGATACTAGGAAACTAATACCACTAATGAATGGTGATTCAATGAAATAACGATAACATATTCAAATTTAAAGAAATGAAATTCTAGCAAATAATTATTTTTGTCCATCCTGGTTGAAGGGAAGAAAAATGGTTGAGTGACACAATGTTGTTTTTGGATTTTGAAAGGTTTAATGGCAAGAAAAACCCAGAAAGTATCAAATATTAGAGATCCCAAGTTAAATGTGACAATGCATTGAAGAGCATTTTACATGATGACAAGTGGAAGAGTCCACAAAATTAATGAAAGAAAATTGGAAGATGAGAGTCGAAAGACTTGATGTATTTGCACAAATGAGTAGGAGGATTAGACTTCAAATAATGGCCATGTTCAGAAAAAAATTCTGCCACACAAAGAACTAAATAATTAAGTTACAGGAAGATAATTACAATGCTCCCT
>APFE030250536.1:0-12117 GCA_000404065.3 Pinus taeda | reverse complement strand
TTTTGACATGAAGAGCAGAGGTATGGGGCTTGACAAAGAGGACAATATGGCTATTGATGGGGCCATATAACTGCAGATAGTCAAGGTGACAAAATTCAGTGTAACACTATCGATGCCTTTGAATTTGCACAAGGTGGTCATTTTGTAAAGCTTCACAGTGTTGAGTATTTCAATATTTTTTTATTGTTTTTGGAGTCTAGAGGAAATGGACAATTAGGTATCTAGGGATATAAAGGTGCACACAACATGCACCATTAACAAATGGTCTAGATCCATGTTTAGGCTAATTTAGCAAAGAAGATTGGTCAAATTTATGTGTGGTCATGGTTCTAAGCGCGGACGAGAAATTTAAGTATCTAGGCCTTCGGTGTGTAGAAAGCTAGCTACTAACTATGAATCTAGATTCAAATTCAGCTGAAGGATGATTTTTTAGATTTTCACTTGGGTCTAGGTTCAATGTAGTAGCTATTTGGGCATCCGGGGGTCTTCCAGTGCAAGTGTTTTGATCAATTTCCAAAAGAGTTAGATACTAGATATGTTATAAAGTTTTTTTTTAAGCCCATGATTCTAGGGCTATGTCGTGATGAGGAATTTTTTTAAGCCTTTGATGCTTAAGGAATTTGGCAAGGGAAATCCAACATCAGGGTATCCACCATATTAGAAAGTTGGGCGTGCCTGCAAAGACCCAGCTAATAGATACACTATGGAGAAGTCATGTTAAAATCTCAGTTCTAGCCCTCGATCATGTGATTCGATGTGGTTTAGAATTCGAGTGTTAAGGGCTAGAAAATTTGATGATTTAGGCATGAAAATAACTAAATTTCTAAAACAAAACATGTTTGATTTTGGGGCTAAAATTCCATAAAGTATGTGGGTATAAAATAGGAATTAAATGATGTGAAAATAAAAGTTTTAAATGAGTTTTCTTATGCAATGTGTGCATAAGACTATATAGGATAGGTTGGTGTATAGCAATTTATGAAAAATTAAGAGAAGGAGTCGTGCTACAAAAAATAAAGAGGATTTGATTTCTTTATTTGTAGAAGATGAGGCAAAGGTTGCTCAAAAGTATTTGGCAAAGGTTGAGGGTGCAAAATCTAGATATATGAAGCAAATAATAAGGATGGTTAAGCAATTAGAATAAAAAATTATTGTATGAAGCTTAGTAAGTGAAAAGAAATTGAATATCTGAAGAGTGGAAATGATAATTGAAGAGTTATCTCAAAAAAATTATTGGTGTCCATAACATTTCTGATGAGTATGTGATTTTTGGTGGAAGATCAATTAGATTAGAGAATTAGAGGAACAAAGTATGTTGTTGAAATAGAAGAGAGAGAAACCAAATATGGAATTAAATGATATTTAAATGAGTGCCATTGAATTTGAGTTTGAAAATGTATGAAAAAGGGTTTGAGTGGCAAAGCCGGTTACTGCCTGCAAACAAGTGGGGGTCCAGGTTGGGGCTTGCAAAGAAAATGGGATTGGTATCTTCTTTAAGTTGGTTCCTACAAAGAAATATGTAGTTGTAGTTGGTGTTTGCAAATACATCTAATTAAAATAATTTTTATGGTTTTCTCGTGGATGGGTTTCCAAGTATATCCTATGTTCATATTTTGCGCATCTTGATTATTGTATGGTTGTGTTACATAATTCTTTAAATTATTAAAAGGTTTTTTATACTAATTCAACCCATATCCCTCTTAGTATAAACTTAATTTCCAACAATTGGTATTAGAGTAGGTTCTTTCATAAAAAATCAAACCACTGGAGGGTAGATCCAACTAGAAACATGGCTAGTTAGGATGGTTCCTTCACTAATAAATCTCCCCTATTCAATGGAATGGACTACGCCTTTTGGAAAGTGGGAACGAGGATGCATCTGATGTCCTTTGTTTCTAATGCTTGGCATGCAGTGTTGGATGGATCAGAGCCAACTCCTTTTATCAATAGAGATGATAAGATGTATTTTTCCTATAATTCCAAAACCATGAATGCAATACTAAGTGGTCTCTCATAATTGAAGTTTGTTAAAGTCATGCATTACAAATCAACAAAGGAGATATCGGAAAAATTAGATGACAACTATGAAGGTGATGATAAGCTAAAGAAAGCTAAACTTCAAGTTCATAGAATGCACTTTGAAAGCTTAAAAATGAATGAAGATGAGAACATGGCTAAATTTTTTCTCTGTATAAATGAAATAGTCAGTACCATTAAAGGTCTTTATGAAAATGTTAAGGTCTTAATATCTCTTCCTCTTAGATTTAATGCAAATGTTTCAACTCTTGAGGAGATGCAAGAGCTTAATAAATTAACCATGGATCAGATTCATGGAATTTTAACTACCAATAAGATGAAGAATTCTAAAGAAAGATCAACATCAAAGGAAGTGGCCTTCAAGGAAACAAAGAAACCACATGGTGATTAAGAATGTTCAACCTATGAATCTGATGAAGAAGAAGCAAATTTTGTAAGGAAGATGAAGAGAGGATTTGCTAAGTACAAAGTTAAGTTACCTTTTAAGTGCTTTAATTGTGGTAAAGTTGTTCATTATTCTTCTAAATGGCCCTATAAAAAGGAAGAAAATGAATGAGGATGAAGAGGACAACTTCTCCTTAGAATATGAGGATGAGCAATATTCTAATGAAGAAAATATAAATGAGTTGATGCTCATGGATATAGAAACCTAAGATAAAGGTCAAGAAGAACATGAAATAGGCGAAAAAGAAGTTGAAGTAGATCTTGAAGGTGAATTGATCAGTGCCTTGACATAAATAGATAGACACCGGACAAATAAAAAGAATAAAAAATATCCATTGGTGAAGTATGAAAATAAGGTTGTAAATATGAAGATTCATCATTCATTTTTCTAAGAATAGAGTTAGAGGAAGACAAGAAGATTGTAGCCACTCTCCTAGAATACTAAAAATAGAAGGAAAAGGAATGTGAGAAACTAGAGGAAGAAATAGTGTCCACTAGAAAGGAACTAGAAAAGAACAAGGGTCAACTGAATCATAATTTAAAACATATCAAAGGATATAAACAATTAGATTAAATTCTAAGTTTTTAGATATATCCCCTCTTCAAAATCGGTTTGATTTATGAAGGAAAAATAAGTACCAAGAAATATGAAGATAAATATCTCAGTTCTTATGTTGAAAAGATAAAGGGATCCAATGGCAATGCAAGTATAGAAACTAGCAAAGCTCATATGCAGAAAAAGAGGATTCACAACAATAATTCATACATACCTGAGGATGAAGCAAAGAATCAAAAGAAATGTATCAAGGATAGTCAAAGCCATTCTAGAAGATTTTTTCCTGCACAAAGACCTATTATTCCAAGGCACCAAAAACTCTTATATGGCTATTGTTATTCTTGTACCAATTATGGTCATAGGCTTCTAACTATAGAATTTATATTATAAATATTCATATATGAAATAAAATAAGGAATATTATTGGACCTAAAGGAATAGGGATAGAAAATATATAAAGGAATAAAGGAATAACCCTAGAAGCATCAATCCCTTTTCTCCTATGCTAGATCACATTGAATGTTATAATTGTCATAATTATGGACATAAAGAAATTGAATGTATAGCCTATAAAATCATATAACTTCCCTAGCTCAAGTAAGCATAAGAAGAGACTAAGACATGGAAGAAGAAGAAGCCAAAAAAGCAAGAAGAGTGTGACATTGTTCTGTATGCTCATAACCAAGGCAACTAATGGTGTGTGGACAATAGGTTCTCAAAGCACATGATGAGTGACAAGAGTAAGTTCATATAACTAAAATGAGATAAGAGTGGTAGTGTTACTTTTGGAAATTATGCATAAGGCAAGATCATGGGTAAAGGCATAATTGGTTTGGATAATGGAAATGGCAAGGCTCATAATGTTCTCTATGTAGATGGGCTCAAGCACAACCTATTAAGTGCGAGTAATATATTTGGATAGGGGTATGATGTCATTTTTCACTCCAAAGGTTGTAAAATAAAGAAGGAATACTCGAGGAAGGTAGTAGAAAAGGAAATAAGAACTCTAAGAAATGTATACATAATTAATGAGGAAAATGAATAATGTTATTTGGGAAAGCTTGATGAAAGTTGGATATGGCATAGAAGATTGGGGCATTAATTAACAGAGCAATGAAATACACAAAATATTATGGAAACATAAATATAGAAATGCATAAAACAAGAGAGACACAAATATATGTGGTTTACCCAATTGGCTACGTACACGAAGAAATAGTCACTCCTTCCTTTTAGATTATCCAACAAAATGAAGAGATACAACCTACAATAGATCCACTATAATTTCCTCTTCGCTCTCACAAAACCTCCTCTCTCTCTCACTCAAAATAATGATACATATCCGCATTACAATTCCCTCATATAAACTGAGGGTTGCATTCTAGGACAAAATCCCCTAAATTAACATAACTTCTACTATCAGATCATTCGCCTAATGAACAACCTAGATTCACTACAAAATTACAATATTTTACAAGGCAATTTTTCATCTGTTTTTAGCATCGGGGGTGCTACCCCTAAACCCATGCTAGCCTGGGGGGTTGGTGATGAAAATTATTAAAAGGGCGACAACGAATAGGGATCCAATGCAGCTAAAACAAAAAACCTCTGAACAATTAGGGAGATAATCAAGCTCCACACCAAACATTTAAATTTTCATCATATGGCAAAGCTAATCAAGAATTAAGTTGTGGGCCTCTATAACTGGTTCATATAGACCTATTTGGACCCACAAGAACTGAAACCCCAAGTGGAGGATGATATTGATTGTTGATTATAAATGAATATACCAAACTGAATTAGGCTGCATTTTTGAAGGATAAACATGATATGTTTGGTAAGTTCAAATCCCTTGACGAAATTCAAACAAGCTTTAACATTAAATTCTTAAGGTATGATAGAGGTGGGGAGTTTACCTCAAATTAATTTGATGACTTTTCTAAAGAACATGGGATAAGGAGAAAGTTCTCAATTGCAATGACCCCACAACAAAATGGTGTATTGGAAAGGAAAAATTGAAAAGTGCAGTAGATGACTAGAATAATGCTAGATAAGAAAAGACTTCCAACACTTTTTGGGCTAAAGTTGCCCACACAACAATCCACATCATCATTAAAGATAACTTCATACCATATAGTGATAAAAATCCTTATGAGCTTTGGTTTAGAAGGACAACGTCCATTAATAATTTCAAAGTCTTTGGCAACAAATGTTATATAAAAATTAGTGATGACAATAATGGAAAATTTGATTCTAGTGATGATCAAGATATATTTTTAGGCTATGCATAAAAGAGTAAAGGCTACATATACTATAATAAGATACCATGTAATATTGTTGATTGAATTGATGTGAAATTTGATGAAGCTTTACCTCACAAGGAGAAGCAACTCAAAAATAGTTAGTCCAATTGATCAAATTAGCAATGAATATGAATAAGAGGATCATGAAGAATAAAAATATGAAGAGGAAGAAGAAGTAACATACTCATATCCAAAGGCTCAATCTAGGTATTTGCAAAAGCATCACCTTGATAGTCAAATTCTTGGTGATAAAGAGGAAGGAATTCATACTAGAAGAAAATTTGTAGGCACTCCTAGTCAAGAAAATATTTCATTGCTTTCCATGATAGAGGCCAAAGACCTTGCTCAACCAAGCCAAGACAAGAATTGGCAAAATCCATGAATAAAGAGTTGGATCAAATATAGGAAAATCAAACATGGGAAGTAGTTCCTAAACGTAGAAATAACAATGTCAAAGGCACCAAAATGGGTCTTTAGGAATAAATTAAATAAAGATGGTCAAGTTGTCATGAACAAGGCTAGAATGGTATGTAAAGTTTATGCTTAGTTTAAGGGAGTTGATTTTGAAGAGAATCTTTCCCTATTACAAGACGAGAAGCAATAAGATTTTTTTTAGCCTTTTCCTATCATAATAAATTTAAATTTTATCAGATGGATGTGAAATAAACATTTCTAAATGGAGACACCGCAGAAGAAGTATATATACAAAATCCTAAAGGGTTCCAGTTGTCAAACAATAAAGAGGATATGTGTATACTAAAAAAGGATTTGTATATATTCTTGAAGGGCATGGTATTCCAAATTGGACATGTATCTAAAATAGCAAGGCTTCAAAAGGGGACAATGGTATTAATTTGAATATTAAATATGAAAATGAAAATATTTTGGTTATTATTATTCATGTTTATAAGATCATATTTGGAAGTGATGCAAATTTGCTAAGCCAAAAGTTTTCACTCGTAATGCAAGATGAGTTTGAGATGTCAATCTTAGGGGAATTATCCTTTTTCCTTGGTTTACAAATTGCAAAAAAAAAAGCATGTTTATCTAACAAAGAAAATACCTCAAGAAGATGTTGAAGAAGTTTGGAATGGAGCATTAATTTCTCACATGTTAGTACCCCTATGGTTACTGGATGCAAGTTGAGTAAAAATGATGAGTCACCAAAAGTCAATCAGACCATCGAGTCAATGATTCAGAGCATGTTGTTCCTCAAAACATCAAGACTAGAAATAATGAAAGATGTTGGTTTGGTAGCAAGGTTTCAATCTGCCCAAAAAGAGAATAATATGTTAGTTGCAAAAGGAATATTTAGATATCTAAAGAGAATCATGGATTTTGGTTTGTGGTATCCCAAGGGTAAAAAATTCTTCTTGATTGCATACAAAAATGTTGACGAGGATGACAATGTAGATGATAAGAAGAGTATAAGTGGTGTTGCATTATTTCTAGGAAATTTTTTGTTGGCATGGCTGAGTAGAAAGTAGACTTCAATATCCCTATCTACAATAGAAGCAAAGTACATAGTAGTTATTGTTTGTTGCACTCAAATACCATGGATGAGAAAAAAGATGCAAGATATGCAGATAAAATATGATCAACCAATCCCCATTGTATATGCTAACACAAGTTCCATCAGTATGTCCAAGAACCCTACTCTTCATTAAAAAACAAATCATATTCCTATAAAGTATCATTTTCTCATAGAACATGTGGCTGATGAGATTGTTAGGAAGTAATATGTAGCTACAAAGGAACACATAGTTGACATATTCACTAAGCCTCTTTCTAGAGATCCCTTTGAATATTTAAGGAAAAAGATGAGTACAATATATCCCTCATCTCTTCAATAAATCCCTTCAAAAGGAGAGAAGGTAGGTGTCCAATTATGTTAGGGATAGTTGTATACCAAGATGTTAGAAGAAAATAGAGTGAACTTAGGGGGAGTTTCATGAAGAGAAAGGCATGATCAACAACAATAACATATATTTAGGGGGATTTGATTTCAAAAGAAGAAATATGAAATGAATAGTTCATAGAGTTTACATGTTTGGTCTCATTTCATTTGTTATAAGTGGAAGAAACAATTAATTTCAACAACCATTGGTATTCAGTCTTGTTATATTGACCCAGAGGGAGAATTTCTCTTTTGGAATAGCCATTGGTGTGGTGGTGTATTGGTAAATTGTTATATATTATAGGACTTAGTATCAATATTTAGAGAATATGTAGAAATAGGTATATAGCACAATTGTTAGATATTGGGCCCTAGTACAACTTAATCAGTTAGTATCATACTTATATAGCCAATTGGTATGAAGGATACAATTGGTAAAAATCAGAACTTGGGAAAAGCATAACCCTACATTAATTGGCATCAAGAATAAAAAGGGGGAGAGATTTACATATCCCCTTGCCATTAATGTCAAAGGGGGATAATGAGAAAACATTAGAGCTAATGAGAAAACTTCAAAGCTAAGGGGAGAATCAACAAATTGACATGAGGAGTCAAGCCCAAGGCCATCAATGACAAGAAATGTTTGGTGTTGCTGCCATTTCCAGAGGGGAATATTATTGAGTGCGTTGGAATATTGATGAGTGTATGTTGCCATTGATGTAACTATATTGTTTCATTGTTGACTGTATGTTTCCCTTGATTATTGAGTGTAGGGTGACTAGCTTAATCTCATGGGAGAATTTGTAGTTTGAGTAGAATATCTTTGAAGGAATTTCTTCTCTAGTTTTTTATTCCATTGAGCATGAAAGATGCATGGTTGAACATTTTGTTATAATGCCTTTCCAATGGTACATGAAACTTCTCCTAACTCTAAAGGAATGAGGAGAAAAAAACATTTTAAGTAATGCAATTTAGACAAGGTTCTAGCTAATTAAGGTTCCGCAGAATCCAAGCACCTAGGTCATTCAAGGTGCATCAAATCATGACTCTGCTAAAAGAGCTAGGTATTAGATACATATATATTTTTCTATGCATCCTAGCTTCTGGGCATCCAGGGTTGAAACAAATAACCACTTAGGCAAATAGCTTAATACTAGATACTACTTAATTTTTTTCCTACATATAAGAAACTAAGGTTGAACCAAGGAAACCACTTAATAAATAAACTAGATCCAAAATTTCTTAGCCTTATACATAAGGTGCACCCCAGGATATGACATGGGAATAGATGGAAAGATGACAAGTGGCAGTGACATGGAAAATATGTGGCAGAGTGATAAAATGGTAGCATGAGGAGCTAATGCGTGACACCAACTTTTACCATTTTTTGGTGGCCAAGTGAAAATTTGGTGTGTGATGTGTGGCTAGGTTCACAATGGCATGATGTGGCAGCTATGGATTCCTTGGGATTTTTTCCAAGTAGATGTTTTGTAAGGATTGATAGTGTTAAATGTTTTGGCCTTTTTTCTGTTTTTGGAGTCTAGAGGCAATTGCCTTTTGGGTATCTGAGGATCTCGAGGTGCACATAGCATGCACCATTAACAAACGGTACAGATCTAGGTTCAAGCTAAGTTAGCAAAGAAGATTAGTCAAATTTCCATGTGGTCATGGTTCCAAGCATAGAGGAGGCATTTGGGTATCTGGGCCTTCGAGACTGCAATAAGCTAGATGTTGACGATGAATCCATATCTAGATACAAATCAATGTTGAGAGTTTTGGCTAGGTTTAGGTTCCATGCAGTATATATCTAGGCATCCAGAGTCCACCATAGCATGTTTTTTGATCAATTATGAAAAGAGCTAGATATCATATATGTTAGAATGTTTATTTTTAAGCCTCTAATTCTAGCCCTCTATTGTGAGGAGGTAAGTTTTTAAGACCTTCACATTAAAGGCATTTGGCAAGGGAAATCTGGCATCTAGGTATCCACCTTACTAAAAAGTTGGTCATGCCTGCAAAGAATCATATACCAGATACACTGTGGATAATTCATCTTAAGGTCTTATTTCTAGCAATCCATCATGTGATTCTATGTGGTTTAGAACTCGAGTGTTAAGAGATGGAAAATTTGATGATTTGGGTCTGCAAACAATTGAATCGCTAAAACAAAATATGTTGAATTTTGGGGCCAAAATTTCATGAAGATTGTGGGTATAAAATGAGAATTAAGTGATGTGAAAAGAAAATTTCCTAATGAGTTTTCTTATGCAATGTGTGCATAAGATTATAGTGGACATGTTAATGTGTAGTATTTCATGAAAACTTGAGAGAGGGAGCTACATTGCAGAAAACGAGGAGGTGTTGAGTTCTTGATTTGTTGAAGCTGAGATAGAGGATGCTTAGGAGTCTTTGGAAGAGGTTGAAGGTGCATAATGCTAGAGACATTAAAAAAATAAGAAGGTTGGTTAAATAATGTGAGTAAAGAACTATTATGTGAAATTGTTGAGTGAAAATATATTCTAGATATGAAGAGTGGAAGTGATAATTGAAGAGTTGTCTCATAAAAATAATTTGTGTCCATAGCATATTTAAGGAGTAGCATGGTTTGGGCAGAAGATCAATTGGATTATACAACCAAAGGAACATAGTATGTTATTGAGAAAGAAAACAAAGAAACCAAATCTTGAATTGAATATTTTTGTTTGAGTGAAATTTAAATGAAGTTACATTAGATTTAAGTTTGAAAATGTATGAAAAAGGGATATGAGTGGAAGAGCAAGTTGTTTCTTTCAAAAAAGTGGGGATTGCTGTCTCCAACATGTTGGTTCCTATAAATATTAGTGGGGATTGGTGTCTCCTATAGGTTTGTGCCTACAAAGACATATGTAATTGAAGTTAGTGCTTGGTGCTTGCAAATACATCTAATTAATATATATATATATATATATATATATATATATATATATATATATATATATATATATATATATATATATATATATATATATATTATAATATATATATATTCTCGTGGATAGGTTTCCACGTACATCCTATGTCATTTTTTTGCATCTCGATTGTTTTATAGCTATGTTATATAGTTCTTTAAATTGTTAAAAAGTGTTTTATAATGATTCACCCCCCGCCTCTCAGTATAAAATTAATTTCCAACACTTATGCCATATAAAGCTTCAAATGGACTCATTTTTAAGGAATCTTGATATCCACTATTACACAAAAATCTAACCAAATCCAAGTCATCCCAATTGGATTACTTATCCATCACATACATTCTCAACATGTCTCCAATCACTTGAGTAACCCTCTCAGGAAAATTAAGAAAATACACTATATTTATACATAAAAAAATCCATCTTCTTTCAACTTATACTCTTCGTATCTTTATTGTACCTTTTCTTATTGTAATCCTTTGCTTAATTGTACGTAATGCTTAAATGAAATGAGAGCTTCTGGAATTTTGTTTTCCAAATTTAATTTACATGTGCTAATCATTATAGCAAGCATTCATGTACTCTTCCACTAAGTACATTGACTACATTTCTCTCTCTCTCTCTTTTTTCCCATTATGTTTAATATCAAATTCATATTTACTAAGTAATTCCATCCATCTAGTTTGATTGTCATTTAAAATTTGTTCCTTATATAAATATTTTAGACCATCATGGTTTGTCCTTAACTCAAATTTCTTCCTCATTAAGTATTGTCTCCTTATATTTATAACATAAACTATGGTAAGGAGCTATAGGTCATGTGTGTCATAATTTTTCTCATGCTCTTTAATCTTTCTATACATATAATAAATCACTTATACCTTCACTTAATCCCTCTTTCACAATTGGAAACTTTCTTAACTTTTTGGTTTCTATTCAATTTTAATCCCATGATTTTGCAATGACGTAATGATACAATTGTTTTTGGAGAGTTATTTTATGAATGTCCTATAATATTCATCAAGCCCCATGAATGACCTAAACTTATTTATGTTCTTAGGTGTTGGTTGTCCTTTAATAGATTCAATATTCTATAGATATATTGTTATCCCATTCTCTAAAATTATGTGTCCTAATTAATGGATATTAGGATTGTAGGGTTGACCACGGACTTCAAGTGTAGACATTGATTGTATTATACCTAGGGGGGATACTATTGGGTACAAAGGGAGGTACCCAAGGGAATAATGTGATAATGAGATGGGTCTTAGTTATATGGTAAACCCATGGTATTAGATATATGGTATTGAGAGAACCATGGTAATGACCCATGGTATTTTATATATGAGTCATATATAGAGGCTAGAGACTCCCCATTGAGAATGTCAAGGAATATTGTATGGACAAGCATATGGCTTGTGGAGTGTTCTCCTTCCTTAAGGAGTGATTGTATGGTGTTACCCTATTGTAAGGGTTTTGATATAAATAAAGATTTGAAGTTTATCTATTTCTCTCTTGTTATTTTCTGAAAATGCAACAAGATGATGGAGTTTAGTGAAAAGAAGTCGCCTTCACTAAGTGGGCCCGCAGGCTATTTTTGGCGCAAAGTCTATTTTTAGACTATGTCTATTTTTAGACATATGGATCATGGTCTATGAGTTGCAGGATGCTATTTATGGATGATTGGTCATGTTGGTAAAAATAGATGGACCTCTATTTTTAGACATATGGGCGGAGTCTATTTTTAGACTGCCAGTCAAATATAGAACAGTCGAATATTATTAGCTCTTAATAATATTTGGACTATAAACATTATCTTATCCTCTTGCAGCACTTCAATTCGAGCTACGAATGTGGCACATGCAACTGCTAGAAGGAAATACACTTTTCCTATGGGTTAGTTGAGCTATTGCATGATGGACTTCAGTT
>APFE030250528.1:0-18827 GCA_000404065.3 Pinus taeda | reverse complement strand
TCTTGTCCTTTCCTAAACATGTTAAAGTAATTTTCCTTTACTTGTTATATTCTAATGATGACCATAAGTCTGCATTTGATCCTCCCTCTTTTAAAATTGTAAATACATCTTCTTTTCCTTTCACTTTTGATGTTGAAAAGGATTCCAACAATGAGTATGATCAGCTTTATGAACCTCATGTGACCCAAGTCGTTGTCATACCCCATGTATCAAATCCTATGCCTTCCAAGTTTCAAGAGAGATATAAACCCCTCAAATTACCTCCTATCCTCCATGAATTTCCAGTAAATAAATATAAGTATCTCCCTATATTTTATGGAGGATTTGACAAGATTTCAGCTAAAAAGCACATCTAGGAATTTGAAAATTTCCTTGACCTTTTCGAAGTTGAACAAGATGATGTATGTGTGAGAGTTTTTTGCTCAATCATTGCAAGGACAGGCTAAGAGACAATTTAAAATTCTATTAGCGAGGAGTATTCCTAATTTCCAGTAGCTTGAGCACACTTTCCTTGACAGATGGGAGGTTAAGAAAAACCCTTTCCATATTCTGGCTGAATATGAGAGTCAAAAGAGGGATCCGAGCGAGACAGTTCCGGAGTTTACAACCAGGGTTAATAAGGTTTATAACTCAATACCTACTGATATAAAATCCACCCCAAGGTTGGCTATGCTTCATTACCCTGATGGCTTCGATGTTGAAATGGCCTACCAACTAAGGGAGAGAAACTCAGCTACCTTGGAAGATATGCAAAAGAATTTTGTCAGCCTAGAAGCTAACTTGTTAGCTGAGAAATCCAAGTTGAAGACTAAAAATATGGTAACTATCAAGGAAGAAACTTCTACATCATCAGATTTTAAGTTGGACACTTTAGTGAAAACCATGGACAATATGATGGAGAGAATGACTCTAGGAGATAGAGCTATTGCAAGGGAACCACAAGGAGGTCCCCAAATCAAAAATCCTAATTTTAGAAGGCATCAGATTTAAATTAAGCAAAGAGAGAAGAGGAATCCTACTAATCAGTAACAGATAAGACATCCTTTCCAAGAAATTTTGCAGAAGAAGCAGAGGTTGTTAGATCAAACTGTTCTGTTGTTGATTCATGCCACCATGGGCTAGAAACTGTTTGTTTTATATATTCACTTGAAGATAGTAATGAAGAGAAACCAATGACATGTTCTCAACAAGAGAATGTTCAGTTATAACATCTTATAGAAAGAAGACAGTCGGTCTGTATCAGTTTTGACAACAATAAATAACATGAAGAAAATACTAAATCAGTTGAAGAAACTTTGCCCTTTTTTTTTCTTCATTTCAATTACTAAAGGAGAACTTTCATAGTGTTATAAGTTAGTAGTCTCATAGTATTGACGTCAAACATGAGGAAAACAATGAGTTCGTTGATGGAAACCCTATACCCTTATCATTTTTCTTCATTTGGACTATTGAAAGAAAATTATAATATTACTAATGAAGCAGGGAAGCACGCTGACAACATAAATTGGAAGCAACCATGTTACTTGTTATATGGAAGACTAAAAATATGGTAACTATCAAGGAAGAAACTTCTACATCATCAGATTTTAAGTTGGACACTTTAGTGAAAACCATGGACAATATGATGGAGAGAATGACTCTAGGAGATAGAGCTATTGCAAGGGAACCACAAGGAGGTCCCCAAATCAAAAATCCTAATTTCAGAAGGCATCAGATTCAAATTAAGCAAAGAGAGAAGAGGAATCCTACTAATCAGTAATAGATAAGACATCCTTTCCAAGAAATTTTGCAGAAGAAGTAGAGGTTGTTAGATCAAACTGTTCTGTTGTTGATTCATGCCACCATGGGCTAGAAACTGTTTGTTTTATATATTCACTTGAAGATAGTAATGAAGAGAAACCAATGACATGTTCTCAACAAGAGAATGTTCAGTTATAACATCCTATAGAAAGAAGACAGTCGGTCTGTATCAGTTTTGACAACAATAAATAACATGAAGAAAATACTAAATCAGTTGAAGAAACTTTGCCCTTTTTTTTTCTTCATTTCAATTACTAAAGGAGAACTTTCATAGTGTTATAAGTTAGTAGTCTCATAGTATTGACGTCAAACATGAGGAAAACAATGAGTTCGTTGATGGAAACCCTATACCCTTATCATTTTTCTTCATTTGGACTATTGAAAGAAAATTATAATATTACTAATGAAGCAGGGAAGCACGCTGACAACATAAATTGGAAGCAACCTTCTAATGGATTTGGTGACCATGTTACTTGTTATATGGAAGACTTTTTTAGTTTAAAATCACAACCATTGAGTAACCATGAGATTGAAGATGTAATTGAAGGGTTGAAACATGAAGAGAATTGTGAATTAATTCAAGGTAGTTATGTGCCATTAAGTTTTGGTTCATTGTATTTCTTGAAGAAAAATGTTAAAACTGTTATGAAACCAGCTCACAAAAAGATAGAAAACATAGATGAATGCCTGAGAAATAAGCCTCTTCGAGGGGGAAACCTCCTTTACATTACACAAATGAACAATTCTTGGATGATACAAATGACAAGGCCTCCTTTCTATATATAGGAGTCTAAGGGGTTATACCGACATAACAATGATACTGTAAGGGCACAATAATAAAAATAGTGGGCTTCTATGGGGCATAAAAATAAAAATATGGGGACTATATGGGCACAAAAATATAATAAGGGGGTTGTACTAATAACAATAAGCGGTTACACTAGTAGTATAGGGACCTAACATGCCCCTCTCCTTCAAAAAGTGTTGTCCTCAACACTTGAGTAGTTCTTGATGCTTCTGTATAAATTCTTGTCCTCCCATGTGGAATCTTCGGTGAGTAAGTTCTTCCACTTGATGAGATAATATGAAATTGATCTATTTTGTAGCTTTCGATTTCTCGGTTCTATGACTGCTTCAAGTTCCAATATGATTTTTCCTTCCTTGTCAAGTTATCGCAATATTGTTTGAACTGGGATCTTCTGCAACTTTTGAATGAGTTCCCACTCCTTTGGGCATATGGATATATGTAAGGCCTGATGTTTCAAGGAACACTTCGTGGAATAGAATGAATAGCATGATCATGAATAGGTGGGAGGCCTTTGGGAGTCTCAAATACCTAAATTTCTTAGATTATATCTCCGAAACTATAGCGAGACAAGATCTAAAATTTAGAGATGAGGTTCAGACTGATTTCTTCTCAAATGGGTTTTTGTTTTAGCTTCTGAAACTTCGTAGCGAAACAATTATAGCGAAAATCCCACAATGACCTGTTTTGGTTGAAATTCTAGAACTTGCAAAAACCCTAACTTCCTCAAATCATATCTCCAAAAATATAGCGAGAAAAGCTCTGAAATTCAGAGCTAAGGTTTAGCGCGAGTTTGTTTCAAATGGGTTTTTTTTTTCGCTTCTGAAACATCGTAGAAAACAAGTTATAGCGAAAATTCCACGATGACCTATTTGGAGTAGGGAAACCCTAGAATCCAAAGCTCTGATACTAAATGTTATGAAACCAGCTCTGATACCAAATTTAGGGTTTCTGCAGACCCCCGAATTACATTCCAAACAGGCCACCTTGGAAAAATCATCATAACTGTCTCTCTGAGCATCATATTGAAATTGCATAAGAAGTTATAAAAAGACAACGAACTTTAGTTTACCTAACAAAAACTAACACTGAAGCAAAGGATGTTGAGCTTTGAAAAATTCATATAGTCTCTTCAAAACCAATACACAATAAATTACTACAACCCTCTTCGCTTTTCAATGATCCAATAGCTGATTTTTTGGATGGTTTCTGTAGTCAAATTTATCCTCCTTTAGATAGTTCCGAGCCTGAAAACATGGGTCATGAAAACTTATTTTTGCAGCCAATATCATTGTCTTGTTCAACAGTGGTTTCATCACAAAGGTCAAATGAAGATTTGCAACCTTATCATGACAACTATAAGATGAAATTGCATGAAAGAAAGGATTTAGATAAAAGTTTGTATTCATGGTATGTAGACCACCTAAAGAAGAATTGCAATATGCCAGATAAGATGAACTTTAATGTTCATTCAATTGAGGATCCTTTTGTAGCGTTATTGGAGTTAGCAAGTGGGCCTAAGTTCTTAAATTTTGTCAAAGTTGAATTAGTTTGAATTTTTTTACTGGAGTCATTATTTAGTAGGTTGTATATTTTCCTCGTCAACAAGCACATGCAGAGAACTCAACCAATGGATAAAGTGATTGTGTGGTTAAACAGGTTGTTTGAATTCACTAAATCAAGTAGCTTGTGGATTAGTTAGAGTGGGCATGTGTGATGAATAATATCAACACCCTGATCATTATTTTCATTTTTAGTTTTCATTTGGCTTCAATTGGAGAAGGTTGTAGGTTAGAGAATATTGCAGTTGGGAGCAGCCCAATGGGTTAGGCTACTAGTCTACGATGTTCTTGGCACCTCATAGGGAGGATGCCATCCCCATTAGAGACGATGTTAGGGTCCTATGTTATAGGAACCACAATCATTTTTCTCTTATTATTCATTTGAGGTCATTTTTGTAAATATCAATGTTGGTTTCATGAGTGATATGGTCTAGAGGGGTCTATTTGTCATAATTCAAAGTGTAATGTCATGAGGGATCATCATTAAAAGGGTAATCATAAGGGGTCAAGTTAAATAGGTATAGTGGTCAAGTTGCATCAAGGTAATCATGAGAAAGATTGTGTTGTCACGCTTTTTCATCTTGGGCACATAATTATAGGTGTTTTGAGTTAGTTTATGTGTCAAATCATGACTGGTCATGACATCAGCAAGGGTACAACGACCTGTAGTACAAGTGTTACACTTTTTTTTTCCAAATTCAAAATCATGATTATCGCCATAAACTCTGCTCTTGATTATCATGGGAGGTTATTTGCATGGTTAGATTCATCCAATATCTCTCCTCTTTATCATTCTCATCAGAAGCTCGGTGTGTGGTCATTCTTATTCGCTGCACAAAGGAGGTAGGGGAGGCACCACACTTTTGCTCCAAGAAGAAGGTTTGAGGTTTGAAGGTTTTCATTTGGCCTAGGAGAATTCTTACAATTTTAAAATGTTGAATGGGTCATTACATGCCATCCCAGTACCCTCAGCATGTCAGATGATGGTCGAAGGTAGTATAAGCTTGGAGCGCTACACTTTTACAAAATCACCATATTTTCACCATATCTCTTAAAACATGCACACATTTTCCATGAAATTTTTATAGTAGATTATATGGGGGTGATATGAATAAGCCCACTTAATTTGAGGCCAAAATGCTTCATGATTTTCAAGAAACAAGCCACCATAATCTACATCCATTTTTTCATTCTCTCAAAATCCGTGAGTCGAATTTGGCTCAATGTTTTTTTGGAGAAGTTTTATGATGATACTAACTTGATGTGAAAAAACCAGCTCAATATGTCTTAAATTTAGGAGATATTAAAAAAAATAGCAGTCACTGTCCTTCTCTACTGCGTTTTTGGGTGTGGAGATGAATGTTTGGTATTTTTTATGAAGAAAGGCTTGAGGGAGGTATGTGATATGATCATTTCAGTGTCACCATCATCATCCAAGTGTGAAGCTTGTATAAAAACATCACTGACCACTCAAACTATGAAAAGGAGGCAAGGGCGCTGCATTTCCACAAAGTATTGCATTTCTCACAAACCGATGGTCAAATCTCTATCACAAGTGAAAACTTAAGCTTATTTCAATACCCTGGTTTTGAATTGTTACCCAATTACATGCATGAGCTAAGAAAATAACATAAAAACCTGCAAGACACCATTTTCATTATCGGTGTGCTTTTTCTTATTTCGTCGCATTTTCTCCTAATCGTTGCGCTTCCACACAATGCTCCATCTTTTGCACTTGCCTTTGTCGAACTGTAAAAATTTGATTTTCAGCCTCCAATATAAATATACTCAATCCATTACACTGAATTAAAGCTCCTTTTCATAAATTTGTGTGCTTAAGAAGTGTTTGAAAGCCCATTTTCTCGTGCGTTGTGCTTATGGCATTACGCCTATCCCTCTAAATTTTCTAACACCAGTATCAAACATTTGCAAGTTGTTTTGGGGTTTTTCTGAAGAAGGTTTGTGTTTATTAGTTTCTTTTGTATAATTTCTTTCCTAATCATCATCAAAGGTTAATTTGGAGATTCCTTGTCATTACTCTTACACTGGTTGCACAAAACAAGTTTTCCTTAAACCTTAGTCCATTCAATGTTGCAAAACAAGCATCATGTCAACTGTAGAGGAAATAACTAAGAGCCACTAAAATAATTGGAAGAGAAAGATAGGGGAAGATTAGACCTATTCATTGAGGTGGCCAAAAATTGAATGTTGGAAGGGGTGAAGTAACACAATTTTATTTTTTGGCTTTTACCTAAAAAGTATGCTTGTTTATATGGTTGGGGTTACAGGTGATATTGTTTGGCACAAAGTTCCCCTAACGACCAGAACTCTAAAACTATTTTGAAGAAGCATCTTCGTTAAATTTTGTGCTCTAGCTAGCATTAGTGTTTTTTATGTAAAGTTGGGCATTTTGCATTATTGGTCAAGGGACGATGGAATGGGGTATATAGCATGGTCATTACAGTGTCGACATCATCATTAGTGGTTTCATCTTGTCTACAAACATCCTTGACCACTTAAACTATAAAAAGAAGATGGTGTTGTGCTTCTGAGACAAACGCTACACTTTTTGCTACAAGAGGATTTGTCAGAGTTTGAGGTTTTGTATGGTAAAGGAAAGATTCTAAAGGGTAAGGTGTCCATATGTAGGTTTATTTGCAAGTGTTGGAGCTATCAATTAGCTCAGGAACCTACTAGAATCCTTTCAACCATCAAGAATTGCGCTTTTGCACTGCATTTTTGCAGTTCTGGAAGTTTGGGAGTTTGTGCAGTGCCAGGCATTGCGTCTCCAAACAAAGTTACTTTTGAGCGACTTATGTTAGTCTAAACATGATGTAATTTGTTTTTTAGGTGTTATTAATTGTAATAAAACATTTTCATACTCACAATATTGATTTGGGGCTAAGGAATTAATGTAAAGTGTTTAGAAAAGATGTATTTATGCATTCCCTAGTTTTAGGCAGTTATGTGATATATTCTCTAAAAACAATTCCTATGTCAGATCTTGATGGTGTTGTGCTTCTTTCATGTTGTAAGTTTGTCTTATGATATTTGCATCTCTTGTATGTATGTCTTCATTCTTGGATGAACTAGAACTTAATTCATAGTTCATCTAAAGGGTGCTCTGATTTAGTTTTACCAAGTGATCTATGTTTTCTTCTTAATACGACATTCAAAATTTATCTCTAGTTTGATACTCATTATGTTGCTTCCATTTTTCTCACACTCACCCTCCTACAATGAATTAATTCCATCACCAAGACTGCCTACCTTGCCCCTATGGAAAAACCCTTTCTCTCTTCATCTATCACCAGACAAATAATCAATCTGCCATGACTCCATGCCCAATGGAGTTGTCTCCTTTTTTACCAGCAAACCATTGAAAATCAGACATTATTGAACACTATACCTAGCCTAATATAAGATTAGTTGAACAACCTAAGTGAGAGAGCCCTCTTTAAGGCTAGAAGATCTAGATTCTAGCCTAAAAGTGGTTTGTGATTACCTCTGAATTTCTCTCGTTAGCCTATGGAAATTACGTAGTGCTAACACACATGAGAGAATTCCAACTTTGAAAAAACACCTCAAAGAAATACAAATGACTATGTCAAAAATAAAACAAGGATGGCAACAAAACAAGGAGTGCAACATACTCATTGATCTTCTCAATTCATAGATCACTAAGACCATATGTAAGGAATATGTAAGATGTAGAAATTTAAGAACCTACACTTATTTTAAAGTGTAAAGATTTTTTTTTTTTAAATAACATTTTCCTTTATAATTTTGACGAACCATTTTTTGAATAATGAAAACTAGTAAATATTTTAAAAGGTTAGAAAATTAACTCATAAATTAATTATATACATACATACATACATACATATATATATAATAATAAAATAACATTTTAAAATGTTTTTTTCTTATGGAAAGAAATAAGGCTTTTTGAAATCATCAAAAGAGGGAAAACAAGCAACCTTCATTGAAATAGTTGCAAGTTTATACATTTAGGTACATCATTATATAATGTTCCAAAAATTTGGTATTTCACGGTAAAGAATACTATCATATAAACATATATATCCCAAAAAAAAAATCACAGTTTTTGCATAAAAAAAAGAAGAAGAAAGATCAAATAATAATAAACGAAACAAATATGTCAGTTATTTCCAAGGGTCAAGGATATATTTTTGCACCTACTCAACCTTTTTTTTTAACCTTGCATGTGCTTTGGTCCAAATCTAGTTGTGTTTCTAGACATGCTCAAGAGAGATATCAAAAAAAGATGTCGTAGATTACAATTTTTTAAAGAAGAAATAAGTAATTTTTTTAAGAAGAAATGAGTAATTTTGTAATTGTATTATTGTTATCATCCACGTGATTAAATTCATTGGGTCCCCATAGATATGCAATTTTTGAAATCCTTCTTCTTTTACCAATTCTAAAATTACTTTAAAGAAAATAACTTTACAAAATTGTTTAAGTTGAACCAATATTAGCGCACATATGCTAAAAAAATGTTAGAATTCATATCTAAAATCCCACTAACTCCTCTCACACGACTAGAGCCTTGAGCTGCACCATCAAGAAAATCCCAAGGGAAGTATGTTTGAATGAAGGCTTCATGAATGAGGGAGTGATTATTTTTCCTCGATATTTGTTTGATATCTCTTAGTGTGGATAAAAGTTGTTTGATAAGTGCTTTGATTGCTTTATGTTTTGGAATTTTGTAATTTGCAAATAGGTTTTGAGATTTTCTTCCACATATTTTGTATAAGGATAAGTTGTTTATAAGTACTTTTATTCGTTTTGTTTTGGAATTTTGTAATTTGCAAATAGTTTTTGAGATTTTTTTTCACATATGTTTTGTTCAAAAATAAATGTTGTTTTTTTTATTTGGCTTATTTTTTTTATACTTTTTTAGAAAAACACAATAAATAAATGAATGAGACACTGATTCAAATTCAACTTTCTTGTGTTTTAGAATTTTGTAATTTGCTAACAACTTTTGAGATTTTCTTCCACATATTTTGTTTCTAAGGATAAGTGTTGTTGTTCCATTTAACTTATTTCCTTCCATATTTTTTTGGACAACGAACAATAAAAGAATAAATGGGAGCACATAAACAAAATATATTTAGGAGGGTGGTTTAGTCTCCATATTTTGTTCCTCCATCTGGAGGGAGCCAGGTATCAATACTAACATGTTAATGGGGTGTCATAAATACACTTTAGTGCCAGGTATTTGGACTATGAATTTTAAAGTGATTATAATAATTAAATTTGTAGTTTTGGTGAATTGTTTTGATAGATTAATTTTCTCTTTTAAATAAGTTATATTCCATATGAATACCATGGGCCAATACCATGGATTTTCAGTACCATGGGTCAATACCATGGCTTTTCAATCCCGTGGGTCAATACCATGGGCATTTTTATTTTATTTGATTTTTATAGGGTTATTTTTTTTTTTATTCCTTCCTTTTATTTTGACAAAGTAAAATATTTACATTACATGAAATTTTTCCTTTAATTTTTATTTTTATGTAATTTGATTTAGTCAAAACGTAAAACATTTTGTTACAACATCTCTACTATATTTGACTTGAAAGTGCCTCTTGAAAATATAAATTAAATTTAACCCTAAAATTCTATATATAACTTATAATTTATAATAAACCAGGGGTTTTGATAGCCCCTGGTTTTTCCCATGGTATTCTTGAGCCTTGGATTTGTCCATGGTATCCTTCTCTAATATAGCCTATTTAAAGACGCAAAATTGCAATGAATTTTTATTGTTATTAGCTTTTAGATTAGTCTCATATGTTTTGGAATAATAAAATTTTCTGTGTGGTTCAGGGACACTGGAGATTGGTGATTGCTACATAAATGATGGAGCTTGCCTTGGTTCAGGGACACTGAAGATTGGATGGAGCTTGCCTTGGTTCAAGGACACTAGAGATTGGTGATGAGCTTGCATTGGTTCAAGGACACTGGAGATTGGATGGAGCTTGCCTTGGTTTAGGGACACTGGAGATTGGTGATTGCTACGTCAACGATGGAGCTTGGCCCTGGTTTTTCCCATGGTATTCTTAAGCCATGGATTTTCCCATGGCATCCTTCTCTAATGTAGCCTAGACATAAAATTCCAATGAATTTTTATTGTTATTAGTTTTTGGATTAGATCTAAATTTGAATTTAAATGGGTGGTCTCACGCCTGGAAATTGACGTGGTGTGGGACGGATTTTAGATTTCACAAGGTATTTGACAATTAGTGAAAATTCTTCACCGTCAAATTTGATGTGTGTGTTATAATAAGTAAAATGACAAAATGACTTCCAATTTTAAAGTTAAATCATCAAAATATCTAATACCTTAAGTGCAAGTAAAGATAGCCTACAGTAAAATATTATGAATATTATAATACCTCATTCAACTATATGTACAAGTTATAGTACATTACATTCTATAGTATATGCCAATAGATTGGTCAGAATATTAACACTCTATTTATGCTCCTATATATCAAGAAACCAAACCCCTATGAATGGAAGATGGTTTCTATACATTTGTAATTAGTATTATTTTTCCCTTTTTGTTATCGGATTCTCATTCTGAACTTTTGGGGTTCACAAGCTTGTTTAGTTATCATCAACAAATATCGGGTTTCCATTAGATCTCGAATGTGCACGGAAATAGTAAGTTCACAGTGCCATCCTTCTATGCATCCTTGCCTCCTTGTGCAAGAATGGGCTAGTGAAGAAATCTTATGAGCTTATGAGCTCTCATCTTATGAGCTTATGAGCTCTCAGTGCTTGCGATGTGAAAGTGGGACTTCTAATTTTCTCCTCAACAGGGAAGTTATAAGAATTCACCAATCCCATGTGTGTTCGATGAGTATCTTCCCTAACTATTAGATTTATATTTTTAGGGATAACTGTAAAGCGATATACTCTTGAAAGTCTCCGCCATTATTTCAGATATAACATGAATACTAAGTTAGATACATGTTTGATTATCGTGAGATATATTTTTTATTATCATTTCACAGTTCTGCATAAATGATTCATTGCTCTTTCACTTGGAGAAAAAACTTTGGGCATAACTGTCTATGTTGACTAGTTAAAGAAAGGTGTTAGCTTTTATTCTCGACTTGTAAAGCTTTAGGTTGATATGATTCATTGTTCTTTCACGTTGGACTAGAGAGAAAATCTTAGGCATAACTGTCTACTGTTCACTGGTTAAAGGTCAAAGGTATTAGCTTTTATTTTGGACTTGTAAAGCTTTAGATTGATGATACTTCAAAACTGAAATAAACATTTGGCAATTGATAATTATGTAGTCATTGGGTTAAGTTCCAATGGACCTTACCCTAAAACTCGAGGCTTTCCTTACAATAAAACTCAAATAGACTTATATTGGAGTTTCACAGCAATAGAAATTGATAACTCATTTGTATCCATTTATTTGATTTTTCCAATGTGTGTGCAAGGGGATATTCAATGCACTCAACATTTGTGAAAATGAGGTATTTCTCTTTACTGAGTAGAGGTTGTAATTTTTTTGTTGGTAGAGGTTGCAGTTTTTAGTTGGCATCTTGCACTTTATGAAACAGTTTGGAAAGTGGTTGTCTAATTAGAGAGGTTAACATTTCTAAATTCTGACATGAAGTTGTCAGAATTGATGCCTTGCACCTGATCCTGAAATGGTACAAGTGGTGTTTGCACTAAGCTAATATGCATATCCCTTGGTATAGGTGAGTCACCAGATCTACTTTGTAAGGGTGGTGTCATTAAGTTCTCAGAATTGATGCCTTGCACCTGGTCATGAAATGGTACAAGTGGTGTTTCAACTGAGCTGATATGCATATACCCTGGTATTGGTGACTCAACAGATCTACTTTGTAAGGGTGAATCAGATTGAAAGATCTGACGGACACCATTCAAAATTCTTGCACTAGCTTCCACATTGAAATTTCTGCCCTGAGCGTCACCTGACCTTGCTGAATGTCCTGGCAAGTGTGTGCATTTATATATCTTCCCACTCTCATATGTCTTCTTACTCTTACATGTCTTCCTAATCTTTTTGGCATGAGGCTTTTTGGAATGAGGCTTTTTGGGAGGTGCCTCATCAGGAAAATTGAGCCTGGCTTTCTTCCCTCTGCGCCTCTTGGCTTCTGCATCATATGCTAAAGCAGCTTCTAACTGTGTATCGTAGGTACCAACGCAAACATTCACGCCTTCGATGGGATCCCTGACTTCTACAGCCCATTTTCCTTTGCGTCGTTTTATACCTTTGTATAGGGTCTTCCGCTGCTTCTTGCTATCTGTCTCGTCTGCTCCTTTGATTTGGGAATTTGCGGCAAGACCTCCTTCAAAGAACATTAAATTTAAAAGCACATTATAAACTATATGAATCTAAAACTTAATATGAACATCTCAAAGTTGTGAGATAATTCAACTCACTTTCATGGACTGTAAAAGTACGAACACACAATAATACCTAAAATAATTAAGAAGGGGAGTGTCAAACACCGCTTAGATGTTATATATGAAAAACAAGCTTCACATTTGGCAGCCGTTGGAATGCGTCTAATTTTAAAGCATTAAAAAGGGCAATTGTTTTCATAGACTATAATTTCTATATACATGTTACAAAATTTGGCGTGCATACATGCACAGTGCAATGCAAATGGATTTGCACAGTGCACTACAGGGTTCAGATCAAATGCAGAGATTGTGGATGATGACTTGTGCGCCTTGTTTTAAAAGCATAATACACTACAGGCTTAGGCTTAATGCAGAGATTGTGGATAAGGAATTGCACGCCTTGTTTTAATCTTGCCGAGTTGGAATTTTCAATCTGGTGTTGTGGATAAGGACTTGCACGCCTTTTTTTAATCTTGCCGAGTTGGAATTTTCAATCAGGTATATAATGTTTTTGTGTGTATATTTCATATTTGGATATTTTGATAGTTATTTGCGAGATAATATTTTGATTGGTTTTGTTAGCAATGTACACAGATTAAAATAAAAAAAAATTATACATTGCTAACAAAACCAGTCACAAACCAACCAAATATATATATCTCGCAAATAACTATCAAAATAAAGTCCAAATATAAAACATTATATACCAGATTGAAAATTCCAACTCGGCAAGAGTGAAAAAAGGCGTGCAAGTCTTTATCCACAATACCAGATTGAAAATTCCAACTCGGTAAGATTAAAACAAGGCGTGCAATCTCTGGATTAAGTCTAAGCCTGTAGTGTATTATGCATTTAAAACCAGGCGCACAAGTCATCATCCACAATCTCTGCATTTGATCTGAATCTGTAGTGCACTGTGCAAATCCATTTGCATTGCACTGTGCATGTATGCACGCCAAATTTTGTAACATGTATATAGAAATTATAGCCTATGAAAACAATTGCCCTTTTTAATGTTTTAAAATTAGACGCATTCCAACGGCTGCCAAATGTGAAGCTTGTTTTTCATATATAACATCTAAGTAGGTGTTTGACACTCCCCCTCTTAATTATTTTAGGTATTATTGTGTGTTCATAACTTTACCGTCCATGAAAGTGAGTTGAATTATCTCACAATTTTGAGATGTTCATATTAAATTTTAGATTCATATAATTTATAATGTGCTTAAATTTAATGTTCTTTGAAGGAGGTATTGCTACAAATTCCCAAATCAAAGGAGCAGACGAGACAGATAGCAAGAAGCAGCGGAAGACCCTATACAAGGGTATAAAACGACGCAAAGGAAAATGGGCTGTAGAAGTTAGGGATCCCATAGAAGGCGTGAATGTTTGGGTTGGTAACTATGATACACAGTTAGAAGTTGCTTTAGCATATGATGCAGAAGCCAAGAGGCGCAGAGGGAAGAAAGCCAGGCTCAATTTTCCTGATGAGGCACCTCCCAAAAAGCTTCATTCCATAAATTTGTTTGATGCTAGATCACGCTGACATAGTCAAAATTCTGCAAACAAACGTGAGCCATAAAAGTAAAAATTCATAAACTTTATGGCTTTTCATGCTCAGCCAGGGGAACACTAAGAACTACGCACAGTCGGCATAAATGCCTGTTTTGAACTTTGTTTTGGAGTTGTGATATATGATGCTCTTTTGGAACTTTGTATTGTTAAAATACAAAATTTATCTGATAAGTTTTGCTTTCATCCACAGGCAAAGAAAATGTTAGGATTACTTGCTTTTGAAATTTGAAGTAACACAAAAACATCGGTAGAATGATTTACTTTTGCATGACAATTTTAACAATCTTTTTATCTAGTGGGTTTAGAGTAATTGTCCAATTCAATATGTAAGAGATGTAGTAATACAAACATAAATATTTGGTTTTGATAACTTTGTTGATTGTTTTTGGGTTGTAGATTTTGATAACTTTATTGGCTGTTTTTGGATAGCAGATTTTGATAACTTTATTGGCTGTTTTTGGGTAGCATATTTTGATAGCCCAAAGTTTTGGCAATGATAAAACTTAAATAAGTATGAAAAAATCTATTATAGAATGTAAGTGTATCAATTTGGTTAATAAAGTATTCATTGTATCTGGATAACCATTTTTAAAATCTAGATCCGGTTAATATATTACTTCATTGTATATGGATAACAATTTTTGATGTGAAATATGTAGAACAATTTTTCATGTGAAACTGTTTATTATTTCAAAATAAGATTGACCTGTGACAGTGAACTTCAAAAAGAAACAATGCAATTCTAGGAAATACTGCGGCCTCTTTCATGGCTTCTTCTCCCAGTCATGGATTTATCTCTAGCAACATTGATCTCACTCTGGCTTGAGCTAACAGAAACAGGTGGTATTGAATGACTCTGTCTACTGCGTCTGATTGATTGATTAGGGAGCTTGAATCTAACTCCAATGCAGAACATTGGTCTTCATCCCTTATTTGCCAATTTGAAGCCCATTTTGATTTTCTTGAAGCGTTTTGATTCTCATTGGGTTTGAGGTTAGAAGATTTTCTGGAACCCCCGAGGCTTAGTTTTTGTATTGATTTGATGAGCCTCTGAGCTATGCTACCACCTCCAGTTTTTGGTAACTGAATGTAATCTCTTAAAATCTACGTTCTCCCTTAATTTATCAGAGAGCTCATCTTCTGCAGTCACACTGTATTTTCTTTTTCTCTGATGCTACCATTGATTTTTTTCCTCATGCATGCCATGTCTTCTTCAAGGTTTCTAAGTCTAGAATTTGTTTCATCCATGTCAGACTTCAAATTGGATGCTTGGCCAATGACTGAATTCTGTTTCAGTAAAAAGCCCAGAGAAGAATCTCGGCCCTCATGATTACTGCTTTCACTTTTGTTTAATGGGTGTGGCATTTCACTTTTGTTTAATGGGTGTGGCACATCATGTGCAGATGGTTTCTTGTTGTTGCTGACATTTTTTTCTAATGTGAGAGCCCTAGTGCTACTGCTTCTTGGCGGCAGCCTGGTGACCTGAGAAGTGGGTATGCGGTTTGCCTACAGTTGATGTATGTACATGGCCTGCTGCAGTATCCTTCTCAATGGCATGAAGTTGTTCCACATATTTTGTTTCTAAGGATAAGTGTTGTTGTTCCATTTAACTTATTTCCTTCGATATTTTTTTGGACAACGAACAATAAAAGAATAAATGGGAGTACATAAACAAAATATATTTAGGAGGGTCGTTTAGTCTCCATATTTTGTTATTTCATCTGGAGGGAGCGAGTATCAATACTAACATGTTAATGGGGTGTCATAAATACACTTTAGTGTCAGGTATTTGGACTATGAATTTTAAAGTGATTATAATAATTAAATTTGTAGTTTTGGTGAATTGTTTTGATAGATTAATTTTCTCTTTTAAATAAGTTATATTCCATATGAATACCATGGGCCAATACCATGGATTTTCAATACCATGGGTCAATACCATGGCTTTTCAATCCCGTGGGTCAATACCATGGGCATTTTTATTTTATTTGATTTTTATAGGGTTATTTTTTTTTTATTCCTTCCTTTTATTTTGACAAAGTAAAATATTTACATTACATGAAATTTTTCCTTTAATTTTTATTTTTATGTAATTTGATTTAGTCAAAACGTAAAACATTTTGTTACAACATCTCTACTATATTTGACTTGAAAGTGCCTCTTGACAATATAAATTAAATTTAACCCTAAAATTCTATATATAACTTATAATTTATAATAAACCAGGGGTTTTGATAGCCCCTGGTTTTTCCCATGGTATTCTTGAGCCATGGATTTGTCCATGGTATCCTTCTCTAATATAGCCTATTTAAAGACGCAAAATTGCAATGAATTTTTATTGTTATTAGTTTTAGATTAGTCTCATATGTTTTGGAATAATAAAATTTTCTGTGTGGTTCAGGGACACTGGAGATTGGTGATTGCTACATAAATGATGGAGCTTGCCTTGGTTCAGGGACACTGAAGATTGGATGGATCTTGCCTTGGTTCAAGGACACTGGAGATTGGATGGAGCTTGCCTTGGTTCAAGGACACTAGAGATTGGTGATGAGCTTGCATTGGTTCAAGGACACTGGAGATTGGATGGAGCTTGCCTTGGTTTAGGGACACTGGAGATTGGTGATTGCTACGTCAACGATGGAGCTTGGCCCTGGTTTTTCCCATGGTATTCTTAAGCCATGGATTTTCCCATGGCATCCTTCTCTAATGTAGCCTAGACATAAAATTCCAATGAATTTTTATTGTTATTAGTTTTTGGATTATATCTGAATTTGAATTTAAATGGGTGGTCTCAGGCCTGGAAATTGACGTCGTGTGGGACGGATTTTAGATTTCACAAGGTATTTGACAATTATTGAAAATTCTTCACCATCAAATTTGATGTGTGTGTTATAATAAGTAAAATGACAAAATGACTTCCAATTTTAAAGTTAAATCATCAAAATATCTAATACCTTAAGTGCAAGTAAAGATAGCCTACAGTAAAATATTATGAATATTATAATACCTCATTCAACTATATGTACAAATTATAGTACATTACATTCTATAGTATATGCCAATAGATTGGTCAGAATTTTAACACTCTATTTATGCTCCTATATATCAAGAAACCAAACCCCTATGAATGGAAGATGGTTGCTATACATTTGTAATTAGTATTATTTTTCCCTTTTTGTTATCGGATTCTCATTCTGAACTTTTGGGATTCACAAGCTTGTTTAGTTATCATCAACAAATATCGGGTTTCCATTAGATCTCGAATGTGCACGGAAATAGTAAATTCACAGCCATCCTTCTATGCATCCTTGCCTCCTTGCGCAGGAATGGGCTGGTGAAGAAATCTTATGAGCTTATGAGCTCTCAGTGCTTGCGATGCGAAAGTGGGACTTCTAATTTTCTTCTCAACAGGGAAGTTATAAGAATTCACCAATCCCATGTGTGTTCAATGAGTATCTTCCCTAACTATTAGATTTATATTTTTAGGGATAACTGTAAAGCGATATACTCTTGAAAGTCTCAGCCATTATTTCAGATATAACATGAATACTAAGTTAGATACATGTTTGATTATCGTTAGATATATTTTTATTATCATTTCACAGTTCTGCATAAATGATTCATTGCTCTTTCACTTGGAGAAAAAACTTTGGGCATAACTGTCTATGTTGACTGGTTAAAGAAAGGTGTTAGCTTTTATTCTGGACTTGTAAAGCTTTAGGTTGATATGATTCATTGTTCTTTCACGTTGGACTAGAGAGAAAATCTTGGGCATAACTGTCTACTGTTCACTGGTTAAAGGTCAAAGGTATTAGCTTTTATTTGGACTTGTAAAGCTTTAGATTGATGATACTTCAGAACTGAAATAAACATTTGGCAATTGATAATTATGTAGTCATTGGGTTAAGTTCCAACGATTTTTCGAAAAATGATTACCTTACCCTAAAACTCTAGGCTTTCCTTACAATAAAACTCAAATAGACTTATATTGGAGTTTTAAAGCAATAGAAATTGATAACTCCTTTGTATCCATTTATTTGATTTTTCCAATGTGTGTGCAAGGGGATATTCAATGCACTCAACATTTGTGAAAAGGAGGTATTTCTCTTTACTGAGTAGAGGTTGTAATTTTTTTTGTTGGTAGACGTTGCAGTTTTTAGTTGGCATCTTGCACTTTATGAAACAGTTTGGAAAGTGGTTGTCTAATTAGGGAGGTTGACATTTCTAAATTGTCTTAGAACGTAACATGAAGGAAATCCAAAGCAGTTTGGAAACTGGTTGTCTAATTTATAGAGGTTGACATTTCTAAATTCTGACATGAAGTTGTTAGAAGTGATGCCTTGCACCTGATCCTGAAATGGTACAAGTGGTGTTTCAACTGAGCTGATATGCATATCCCTTGGTATAGGTGAGTCACCAGATCTACTTTGTAAGGGTGGTGTCATTAAGTTTTCAGAATTGATGCCTTGCACCTGATCATGAAATGGTACAAGTGGTGTTTCAACTGAGCTGATATGCATATACCCTGGTATTGGTGACTCAACAGATCTACTTTGTAAGGGTGAATCAGATTGAAAGATTTGACGGACACCATTCAAAAATCTTGCATTAGCTTCCACATTGAAATTTATGCCCTGAGCGTCACCTGAGCT